>JASAOG010000120.1:0-167500 GCA_030265305.1 Biomphalaria pfeifferi | reverse complement strand
AATATCTTATATTGCATTATATCTGCAAAAGACATTTCAAGCATCTACAATGAAAAGGAGGCGCGGTGGATGAGTGGTTGTAAAGCCCTCGACTTCCGAACAGAGGGTTACCGGATTAGAATCCTGGTTAAAATACGAAATTTTTTTTTCGAGATCCTCTAGGCGCCTTTGAGTCCATCCGCTCTAATGGGTACTTGACAATAGTTGGGGAAAAGTAAAGGAGTACGGTCGTTGTGTTGGCCACATGGCACCCACGTTAACAAAGGTCCACAGACATAGATGACCTTTACATCTGCCCCAAAAAATCGCACGTTTTTAGAAGGAGCGTAAGCTCCTGTGAGTTGTATTGCCAACGGGGGCGGTCTGGCTAAATGGGCACTCGGGCAAAAGCCCGATGGGCCGATACCCAAAATGGGCTGGTAGGGCCAGCGAAAGGATCACTAGCACACGTATTGAAATAGTATTAAAGTTTTTTTAGCATTCTTTTATAAAAATGACACTTCGAGAGTCGTGTTTTAAAAAATCTATGACAGACTCGACAGTGTAATACTAATGTAATCTTAACAGATCTCCCGAATTAATGTAATAGCCTACATCCGTAAACAGTGCTACTTGTAGGCTTCATCCTTATAGGACCGATACACTTAAAGATTAAAAACCAACATAAGGCCTTTTCTTTTAAAGTTATCGATACATTATCAAACTTAACATAATGATTGTGAGGACAGGTAGACCTAGAATTGGATGTCCATCATATGATATTAAAATGTTTTGGTCGAATTGTATAGAAATGCCCGGGTCAATTTCGACTCCCAGTCCGCCACTGGTTATTAGCCAAACTATATGGCTTAATCTGCTAGAACAACTAAGGAAATATGGTGGAAAATGTATATTCCTTTGATAATAAAAATAATTTAGATCTTTTAAATAGAAAGGCAATAAACACAGATTTACAATCTTCCAGAATAATTAGGTGTACAATGATTTATATGTTACTTTGTGTGTTCATTTATACCCTCCAAATATTGATTTTTCATGAAAATATTTTGTTACAACGTTATGGTGAATGTGAGATACACAAATACTCATGGCTACATTTTGTAATTAAGAAAAAGGACGAAATTCTTAAGGAACATCGTGTATTTTACGTTTAGCAAGTGGCATTGCAATGGATTTGCGTGCCCCGGGACATTCGACATCATGACATGAGATAATTTACTTAATAATTACGTAAGTCTAATATGTGGAATACATGCAAAATGGTCACTTATTTACATAACAACATAAATAGCAAGACAAAATGGTATTGGCTTAATATTTAATGTACAAAAATTAGGACACTTATTTCGGGGAAACCCTTTTCAAATTTGGACTCCCCCCCCCCCCCCCCAAGATACGCCACTGCGTTCAGATCTACGATTGTTAGAGCCGAGATAGACCCTATATTTTAGAGCCTGTTCTGTCCGTTTAGCCGTTTATTCAGACCTTTTTAAGGACAATTTACGCATCTATTATACCGTTAGTTTCCTCCTGAAATCTTGCTGTGTATAGTATCATCCCGTGTGTGGGCATGCGTGCTGGCGTGTTTTCATAAAGCCTTTAATAGACGGTTCGGATGGCCTGCCATAGTTGTTTTTTTTGTCATGGAAACACTTAATCTGCTGATCTATTTCTAATCTAGATCGCTTATTGCGTAATCTGACTTTTTTTTTGTGTGACGGGTTATTACATTTTGAGCTTGTGCGATTCTTTCCCTTTTTGCATCGGTTTTTTTTTTTTTTTTAAAGAAGAGCTGCACCTTTATAACCCAAATTCTGTTCCTGTAGCGTTCTAGTTTTTATTGCGTTAGGGAAAACTATGGAGGTTGTTTAAGCTGAACACACAAGTAGCGGCATTGTGCACGACTGTAGTGGTATTGTTCACACGAGTAGCGTTAGTATACGCCAATGTAGCGGTATTGTATTCACATGTAGCGGTAGTGTTCTCGAATGTAGTTGATTTGTACACACAAACGAATATTCACATTTGACTAGAGCAGTGATGCCCAAAGTACGGCCCTCGGCCCGAAACCTGCCCACGAAGTGGTTCCATCCGGCCCGCCAAAAAGTAGGCAAAAAAAGTAGAATATCCTTCCCTCCCCTTATTTTTCTAAAAGGTTAAAAATGTAATCGTTACTTTCGTTAGGGCCCTCACTTTTTCTCTGATGGATTGGTGCCATGACCTTTAATGATTGTGCGTTTATATGAGTTTATGAAATGGAAATTTGAATGTAGAATCTACCAGGTAAGGTGAATGGATCTTTTTTGTAGAAAATGATAAGCCAGCATATTTATTTTGTAAAGAAAGTCTGGCTGTTTCAAAAACAACAACATATTAGCCATATGCAGCGGCATTATAAAAAAAAAATGAGGGCCTTCTTGATTTGATCCGCGTATAAAAGATTGATTAAACTACGATTAGAGATTGGAAGATCAATGGAACTATTTATCAAAATGAGACAAGAAAATAAGTTGGTGGTAAAGGTAGCTACAATGTTGCTCACATTTTAAGTAGTGAAATGAAGACATTTTTAGAAAATGATACAAAATGATAAGACTTGAAATATCCCATTAATAAATATAAGTACTAGATTCAATAGTTTCTAATGAATTTTTATTTCATATTTGTACCTTTTTATTGATGTGGCCCGCGACACGCGTGTCGAACGTTAAAATGGCCCGCAGGTCGAATTAGGCTGAGCATCACTGGACTAGAATAACACCTTTATTAAAATCATTAAAATTTAGAAAGCCTTCAGGATAGAAGACTTAAAAGTAAAGTAGCTTTCAGAAAGACACAAAGATAAAGGCAAATTCCTTGTTCCATATGTTAGGACTACTTTGTATAATTACATCTTATTCCCTAGCGCTATTTGAACATGGAATGGGTTGCCTGAGCCAGCCAGGAAAATCAATGACTTGGCAGAATTTAAGTCATTGATTAACATACATGACTAGATTGACTTAGGGAAACGCGTAGAACGTAACCATCTTCTTTTTTGAAGTAACGTCTGTGTTTTATAAGAGTTTGAGTTGAGTTATTATAAGATAAGAAGAAGATAAGACATGTAGCGATATTGTACACTGTTATGAAGAGTGTGTGTGTGTGTTTCCATGGTGACAGTGGGAAGAGATTTGCAATAGGTTGTCAATGATGCAACATAACAGTATTTTAATAAAATCATTCTAACCATTACTAACCCAAGCTGTTGGTCTTGACCACAGTACCCCCAGGACTAACATGTGAACCAGGAAACAATCCATAAAGTTGTACTTACCCTGCCCTCCCCTCTATGTCACGTAAAAGTGTCGCCAGGCTAAACAGGTCGTTTCGCTTGTAATGGAAATAGATGGGGAGAAAGTGGTGGCTATCTTCGAACGGACCCTACATCCCCCAGTGCTATTCATTGACCCAAAGAAACGTTCGAGACTATGGTCTCCAGGGATAATAAAAAATGAATAGCTTTACGCTGAGATCAACTGGCACTCTTGGACACGGAGTGTCCAATTGGTTGACAACTGAGTTTTATCTCGGTCTTCTTAAAACTAGGAGGGAAAAGTGCTAGAAATAGAAACTTCCAAGGGAGATAATTACTATAAAAAAAAAAAGCCCAATAATTTGCGTAAACTATTTTCAATTTGAATCATAATTTATGCATGAAAAAAATAAACATGATAAAAAAGCAATTCATTTATAACAGAAGAAAAATATGCCTATATTAAGTGTAATTGTATCCATTGCTTTGGATCAGTCATGTAATTAAATTTGTTAAAGGCGGGCCTGCCTTTGAGAGATGTTATAGATTTATGGAAGTCCAGAGAGGAATGGAGAACAACGGCACAGGCATCTGGTCGTGCGGTTTACGCGCTGGACTGTCGTTCAAATTTATCGACGGTCGAGGGTTCAAACCCTGCCCGCTCCCATCCCCCGTCGTTCTGCGGGAGGTTTGGACTAGGAAGTAAACTATCTTCAACTCTGAAGGAACATCCGAAACATGTAAAACATTTTACAAACAACATTTTACAAACAACAGTTCATAGATCCTTCATGGTACTTTAACGGTAAACAGACTAAGGGATAGGTAATGGCAAAGAATATACGTCTAACATATACAACACAACTATTTATCACAATTGCAAGCTTTTAGCTCTGTCAATGCTCTATGATCCAATCATTTTTCTGGATCATTTGGGAAAAAAGAAGGAAAGGGGAGAAAGATGGGGATATCTGTGTGAATGTTGTCGTGATAGCTTTTTAATGTATTTGATAAAAAAACAACACACAGTAATGCACAGTAATAAGAATGGACAACAGTAGAACAATTATGTTCCCTACAACGCTATAGATTTAGACTCTCCGCGTTATTATTGTCTCTAAATCTAAGCTCAATACCCCACTTGTAACAATCCCAAGATTAAAAGAGTCCTCAGCGCTTCAGTCCTAGCCAGCAAGAGAGCCTCAAGCTCCCCCAACGGAGACAGAGTTGGCTTCATGGCATAAAGTTACACCCTCCTTGCCCCATACGCAACAGTGCAGCGCGGATCTACAAGAGAGAGAGAGGGAGAGATAGACAGAGAGTGAAAATGTAATATTGTTGCAACCCTGCCTTGCACCAGTGCTTGTGGTGCTTACGAACGCACTATTGAACCAGAAAAGGAAGGCGCTGTATGAGAGAAAAGAACAGGGTATCACGTGATTAGAAAGAGTCTGAATTCTCGGGAACTAAAAAGCCGTCTGTTGTGCTGCCTGAATACTGTAGTAGGGACCTGAAGCGAAGCAGGGAAGGCTGTCGTTGGTTCGTATTCAGGTTTGGTGCAGAAAGGACTGGTAGAATTAAGAACAAGACTCTTTGAATGAAGAAGTCTCATGTGTTAGCCCTGGTGAATAAACACACATTTATTAACTGTAAAACTTCGCATAGTTGACTGCCTTAGAATTACTATAATATAGACGCTTTAAGAATCAATACAGGAAAAATAGATACGACAAAGTTCAGTTCCAGATAAGGAGCTCATCACCCACTGAATGGAGGGCGCCGCTGTCACCTTTGAATATGTTTGGATCCAGAGCGTTCTCAAGACATCCTACTAGGTCTAATATTCAAGGCTTGCTTACCTGACAAAGGACATTGAGGTTGTATTGTTTTAATACTTCAACAGAACACTAAACAAATCAAAATCAATGTATCGATTGATTGATTGAACTAAGCACTATCATCTAAGTTCCCAATTTTTCTCACATAGAGAATGCTTTGTGTTCTCTTCAAGGACAATGTTCAATTTACTTTATTTTACATATTATGTCCTTGAATTGGTCGGCGAATACAATGGTAACGATTATCGTTTCTTTTCTTCCAGCGATACTCTTCTGTAAGATACCAAGAAGTACTCGGTGTCGATGTAATCGATCTCTGTTAATCGGAGGGATATAATGTTTTACTACTTGTAATCGATGCGCTGAACAAAAGCGCGCGAAGAACCATCGACAGCCTTGCATTGAATGATTAAATAATCTTATGAAATATTGCAGTTGAAGAAAAAAAGAATAATTTATCGGAATGTCCAGTGTGCACACAATGCAGGTTAAAATAAGTTTATTTAAGTGGAAACCATGAAAGTGCTTATATAAATTATAACGAATGTACTTAAAACAAGGGATGCAACTCTCCTTCCTTAGCGAACACACTGTAACACCACTTTTTTTTCTAAGGAAATTTAATTCCAGGTCGTACTGACCCTGTACTCTGCCCATCATTTTTTTTTAAATTTCTTAATGGATCTTTTTATAATGATAATTTTTCTTTCGATAATTTTATCTTACTATATGTAACCTTCAACCAAATAACAGAAAAACAATCGTATTTCACATTATGACGTGCATATGGCATAGTTATTCTACTTATTCTGTTCTAAGTTTTTGACCTCCTGATTCGACATATTACCGGTGAATAGGATCTTGAATATTAAAGCGGAACCTTAGAATACCTTAAAACCTAGTTAGTTTTTTTTTTCATTGCAATGTTTTACTTGAGTTTATGGTAATATCGGTAGAAGAATGTCAGTTTTGGTAGAAGAAAGAATGTCAGTATTTGTAGAAAAAAAATGTCATATTGATAGAAGAAAGAATATCTGTTTTGGTAAAAGAAAGATTTTCAGTTTTGGTAGAAGAAAGAATGTCAGTTTGGGTAAAAGAAAGATTTTCAGTTTTGGTAGAAGAAAGAATGTCAGTTTGGGTAAAAGAAAGATTTTCAATTTTGGTAGAAAGAATGTCAGTTTGGGTAAAAGAAAGATTTTCAATTTTGGTGGAAGAAAGAATGTCAGTTTGGGTAAAAGAAAAGATTTTCAATTTTGGTAGAAGAAAGAATGTCAGTGTTAATAGTAGGAACGGCATTGTTGGCAGAAGAAAGAATGGCAAGATTTGTAGAAACCAAAATGCGTTGGATTACCTTAAAACAGGCGTAGACAATTTTTTTTTCTGCAGAGGACCACACTTATTTCTGCCAAGGGACCGCATCAATGTAAATATATATATAGCTACTGGAACTACAATCAACAATGTAATGAAAATATGAATTAATGATAATTAAAATAATGTATATCACTTAACAACGCTTCGTTTTCCACCTCACTTTTCTACATAATAGATTGGGACCTGAACACACTGGCCATGGTAGCATAAATAACGCGCTGTAAAAAAAAAACTGAGCATTGAACTCTAAGGACGCTTATTAGAGATTTTCATAGATGTCGGATAACTATAAAAAACTAGGTATATGTTGTATCCGGTGTACATAAAATAGGAAGTGCTGTTAACCTATGTCAGTAATGCTCAACGTAATTCCGACACTCATGTCGCAGGCAACATAAACGAAAAGGTACAAACAGGAAATGAAATTGACTTGAAACTATTTGATGAGAACTACTACTTACCAAAATTATTGGGATCTTGAAGAAAATAGCTTCATTTCTCTACTGAATATGAAAGTAGCATTGTAGCTAACATCACCAACGACTCATTTTCTTGTCTCTTTTTAGTCAATATTCCCATCTATCCTCCAATCTCTAAAAGAATTTAACAATATTTTATTCGCAGCCCAAGCTAAGAATGCTTTCATATTTATTTTATAGTGCCTTTTGAAACAGAGACACTTTTTTTTACAACTAAAATAAGTTGGATTATTATCATGTTCTACAAAAAAGTAAAAATCCGTTTCTGGTAGATTCCACATTCCGTCCCGTAAAATCAACGCACCAATTTTAAAAGTCGTGGTATTAATCCGTCAGAGAAATATTAGGGCAACTAACGTAGGTAAAGATACATTTTCCAAGCTTTTTTGGGATTAAGATTTTCTACACTTTGTGCCGAACTTTCAACTGGCCGGATTAAACAACGTTGCGGGCAGGGATCCGGCCCGCGGGCCGTACCTTTAGCATCACTGGCCTATGTCATTTCGAAGATATACGCTACATTTAGTGCACTATCAATCACGCATCTAATAAGTAGCACTAACTGTGTTTCATTTAGTTGGCTACAGTGACTTTGTTCATATAGTGCTCCTTATTGTTTACAAACGTGAAATAAAAAACCCACCAAGACTTAGAGATTAAAAACCTCTCTTCATATATCCTACGCTAAGATGGATTAATTCACTCTCTAGCTGAACTATATCTAGACTGTACTGGGTAACCTCAACTACCACTTAAAAAACAACATCACACATGTAAATGGAGTCCAGTGTGACTTTAAAAGACCTCAAGAAATGAACTACGTAATGTATAGTGTGTGTAAAGTGGAGAAGACTTCTCTATTTGCGATCAGACTACACGCATTCCCAAGCACTCATTCACATCCAGTGGCGTAGCTAGGTAGGGGGGGTCCAAAATTTGAAACTCCTGGAGGCCCTTCTTGAGGGGGAGGGGCAAAATGACTGTCAGAATTGTTTAAAATTAAATATTACGCCATGCCATGTTATTATGTATTATTACACCATTTGTAAGCATCTATGCACTAAGGCTCCGTACTGGGATTAATCCCTTACAGCACGGTCCATGTATCTGGCAGTGTTCTGTAAAGTCTGCCTGTCTCCGTACAAGGCGAGACCCCCGCATGCACCAGTTCTAAATGTTTCAAGTCGTATATTCGAATGTGTTTCTGAGCACCCTGCATTCGTAGAGGATGTGTTCCACGGTCTTGTCTTCAGCGTGGCAGTGATGATATCTGGGATCGTGATTCTCTCGGATCCTAGTGAAGTAGGCTCCTATCGCATAATATCCAGTGCGGAATCGTGCCAAGATTGCTTGCTCCTTTCTGTCTAGCTGCCACCACTCGTCTTTTCTGTTTGGGCGTTTGAGATTATTCCAGACTTCCCGTCCCGTGCTACAAAGGTCCCAGCTGTTGTACCACTCGGACTTAATTCATTCACAAATCCTCGCATTTGCACTCTCGTATGTTTGCGGCTCCTCTGGTGGGTCTAGAAGCGTTCCTAGCTTCGCCAAACTGTCGTCCCTCTGGTGGGTCTAGAAGCGTTCCTAGCTTCGCCAAACTGTCGTCCCTCTGGTGGGTCTAGAAGCGTTCCTAGCTTCGCCAAACTGTCGCCCCTCTGGCGGGTCTAGAAGCGTTCCTAGCTTCGCCAAACTGTCGTCCCTCTGGTGGGTCTAAAAGCGTTCCTAGCTTCGCCAAACTGTCGTCCCTCTGGTGGGTCTAGAAGCGTTCCTAGCTTCGCCAAACTGTCGTCCCTCTGGTTTCCTCTGGTGGAACACCATTTGATATTTGCATAGTTATATAAGTAAGTGATCCTGCTGCACGTAATCCTCACATTAGGCTTATTTATTTTTAAGTACATTATCTCATGTCATGATGTTGAATGTTAAAATGCAGGGGCCCCAAAAGAGGCCGAGCCCCCAGCCCCCACCCCTCTCTAAATCGCTAGCTACGCCACTGAACACATCTGAGCTTAGTTTAGACAATCTGTTGTGACCTGGTCATAAAATAGGTTTGCTTCTCATTGCGTCCAGGCCAGTAACACTTTATGTGAGTTTTAATAACAGCTTGCACATTCTTTTTTTTTTTCGATCTGCTTTAGCTCGCTTGAGTCTTATCAGATTACGCACATGCAGCAGAGGTCGTAAAATATATGATGAAAACTGTCTGAGGGCAGTGGCGTAGCTAAGGTGGGTGGGAAGAAGGGGGACAATTTGAAAATCCTCCTGGGTCCCCACTTGAGGGGGGCACCAAATAGTGTTTTTTACTTTAAATATTCAATATTAAGCAAACTGCAGGAGCCTCCAAAAAGATCAAGCCTCTCAGGCCCCCAAATGATGGCAAATTCCTAGCTACGCCCCTGTCTGAGGGAGAATCAAAGCCTGGACGTTTTTGTGTTGTTTTATTTCTGTTATACCAAGCATATAACTTTCAAAGGAAATGAGCAATGTCTTTTTGGATTTATAACAAGATTTTATATATCAGTGCGAGGATTAAAGCAAATATCAGAACTTGACAGTGCAATTAAAGAACAGAAGTAATTTACATATTTTGCCTCATCTGTTTCAGAATAAAGCTTGTTCAATTTTTGAAAGATAAAACATGTCTTTATCTGCAGTCCTTTGGTTAGGGTTCTTGAGTCTGGCTGCCAAACAGACAAATGTTCTTTAAAGTTTCTGTCAGCAGAAGTAGGCTGACGTCTGAGCTTTTAGTTTGAGAAGCTTTTCGGAAACAGCTGTTACTGTACCTTTAATTTAAAGCCAACACTGCTTCGTTGAACCAGAAGGTGGCTGCCTGGTCGAGTGGTATGCGCTTCGAGCTATCAATGCGATGATGCCGAGCTCAAACCCCTGCTCGCGCAATCCTGCAAGAATTTAGAGTTAGGCGGTAACCTTAATTACTGAAGCAAGGCTTGACATTTAAAAACAAGAAAAAAATGAAGAATAATTTAAAAATAATAGCCTACATTAAGTGTAGTAGTATCAATAAGTTTTAATCAGTCATGTAATTAAATTCGTATTAGATGTAGACTAACAGATATGAGTAGAAATATTTGTACCAATTATTTCTGTTTAGCGCAATTTCACACTTTTAGCTTTCCCAATGCGCTGGGGGGGGGGGGGGGTCGAGTGGGAAATAAAAGGGGTGTGTGGTATCTGTGTGATTGTTACCGTGATCGCTTTTAAATACATAAAAAAAGGTTGTGCGATAAGAGTTCAATCTTAGAGCTCAAGCCTCCCCAAGCGAACTAATTCAATTTATACCACCAAAACTGTCAATTACAATATCTTTCACCTTGTTTAATAGTTTATAAAATAATATTGTATTTGCAATATTTTTTTTATTTGTTTTTTGGTTTGTCAAGGGCAAGAAATTATTGTGCAAAGCTTCAATTTGATTCGAAATGGGGTGTGGGAGAAATAGCGTGTACAGACTTTTTACCGGTCAGACAGACAGACAGACAGAGCGAATTGATATGAGCTTTTGTAATAAATGAGTTTGCGTTGCATCCGTTTGCTCTATTAACATAGCAGGAAAAAGGCAGCATGGACAACCGCTCTTCCTCCAATCTTGTCTTCTGAATGACAGATGCTACTTCAAAACAGAAGATAGTTGGCGTCCTACAAGCATCCGTGTGTTAATCCAGTCCTGTGTATGTTGGGTCTGAAACTCTGCTAAGGCTTAAATTATCCTGAATGATTTAGTTAACCCATTCCATGCTAATAACACCAGAGATGTTTCAGCACGTGTCAGATTTGAATATTCATTTTTTACCGTTTAATCTTTACAAGGAAACAATGACCTCATTTTTCTCGAGGCATAAAACTTACGTGTGAAGAAGATCAAAGTATCTGAAACTAAGCTGAACACTCATGCTGTGCTTACTGTATTAAAGGGCCGGCCAGTGGCGTAGCTAGGAATTTGCCATCCTTTTGGGGCACGGGGGCTTGACCTCTTTGGGGACGCTGCTTTTGCGTAATATTTAAAAATTAATGCAAAAAAACATTTTGAACACTCATTTGGGGGCCCTCCATAAGTGTGGTCCGTGGGATTTTAAAATTCTCCCCATCGTTTCCCCCCCCCCCCACCCTAGCTACGCCACTGGGGCCGGCCTTGAATGATTGAAGACACTAGGGAAAGTGAATTTGGAAAATGAAAATAACAAAATGAAAGTAACAAAAGTAAAAAAAAATGAATAAAAAGAAACAGACAAAAATAAAAGTGCGCAATAAGTACAACCCGCCCGTCTATAATTAAATCAACAAATAACTAAAATTCATAATTTGCAATTTTGTTAGACTAGTAAACATAGAATCCTAGTGCTCTACTATGTTTTAGATCTGTTCCAAGTTTCGCAACTTTTTCGATTATTAAGATAATGTCAAGGTCTCCAATTTCAAAAATTAAAAATGTTTGCGACGGTATTTCCCATGGCTAGGCAAAGCCAGAGGCTTACTGAAGAACTGTTATTATTAATGAACGCTAATAGAGACAGAGTTAGACTATTAATAATAGAGTCCTAGAGCTCTACAATGTTTCGCAACTATTTTTCTCAGCTTATCTCTAGATAGTCTGTCCGAGGCACCCACCAACTGTAGGCCTCAGGCGGCTGCCTAATTAGCCTATGACTAAGGCCGGCCCTGCTCCGTATAAGAAAAATTTCAAGGTCTCCAATTCCGAAAATTAAGAATGTTTGCGGTGTTTCCCATGGCTACGTAATGCCAGTTCCGTGCTGTAGATTGATTTTTTTGATTAATGTACACTAAAACGTCTGTTCGCTATACTGACCACATTAGGCTACATTCCAATTGTTGCCCTCAGATTGCGTCGTGATTATTGTTGGTGGAAGGCTTTGCTGAAAAATGATGTAACATGTCTATTGATAAAGGAGCCCAGTATGGTTTTCAAAAGAAATGTTATGTGATTCTGTTGAACGTCAGCTCATATTAAACAACAACAGTTTCATCATCAGTAAACCAAACGCAGTACAGTGGGTGAAGAAAACAACAACAACACACACACACACACACACAACAACAACACAAAAAACAAACAAACAAACAAAAGACGCGAGGACACATCTAAGACATTCATAGGGACAATGTAAGACACATTTAGGGGCACAGCCATGAAACATTCAGGACACATCTAGGACACCTATATGAAAATTTAGGACCTATCTATGACACATTTAGGACACATCTTGGACACATTAAAGACAAATCTAGAATACATGTAGGACACATTTAGAACTCGTTAAAGACATTCCCATGCTACGCTAAGTACATATCTAGGACACTTTAGGAGTTATCTGTGACACATTTAGGAAATATCTATGACAAATCTATTGCTTATATATGTCTAGAACACATAAAGGACATGTCTAGGACAGATCTATAATATATCTAGGACAGATTTAGGACATTCGTGTAATACAAACTGAAAACGTAACCTTAAAAAGAGGAATCAAGTGTATCTATTCTCCATTTATTTGCAGTATATCTCTTTTGTTTAATTCCCTCTCTTATATTATCATTTTGTTATATATTAAGTTAAGACAGTATCTGTTAGTCCTATTATCATTCCTGCATCTCTTTTTTTTTTTAAAATAATATTTTCATTCTTGTATCTCTTTGTTCTTGATACCTCCTCACACAAAAAGGGCCCAGACATCCCCCGCACCCCATTTGTCACGCAATGTTGGGATTACGTCCAGGAATTGGAATATGTTAATTAACATTCGGTCTTGAACAACCACACGCTCACACAAACACACGAGATTTACCCTAAGCCTAACACGATAGATCACGTGAGAGGATGACTAAGACGAGACAAGCCATTCAGTCATCATAGCCTTGGCAGATAATTTAGTTCTAGTCCTTAAAGCAGTAGCCCAGAGCGTGTTCTTGCCAAGTCTCCGACCACAAGTGTGATAGTATTGAAATGTGATCTGACCACAAGACTAACCTATAGAGATGTCTGCAAGCGAGACATGAGAGCCACAGACATCAATGAAAGTATGTGGGAAGAAATAGCCAAAGACCGGAGTGCATGGAGACAGACTGTGCGTGCTGGGATGATCCTCGCTGAGAGCAAAAGAAATAAAGCGGCCTTAAGCAAGAAGAAAACAAAAGAAAGCTGCCCTGTCCGCTAGTCCTAATTCAGAGGCATACACATGCATGAATTGTGGCAAAGTCTGCTGCTCTAGAATTGTCTTGATTAGCCACACCAGATTCTGCCCCGTCTCAAGTCGAAACCAAAACCAGTGACTCATCTGGGCGCATCCATTACCTTTCGAGACAAAAAGGAGCCATAGATTAGATGACCACAAGACTGAGCGTATTTAAATGTGATCTGACCACAAGTGTGAGTGTAATCAAATAAGATCTGACCGCAAGAGTGAGTGTATTAAAAAGGGATCTGTCCACAAGAGTGAATGTATTTAAAAGTGATCTGACCACAAGTGTGAGTGTACTTAAAAAAGATCTGACCACAAATGTGAGTGTATTAAAAAAGGGATCTGACCACAAGTATGAGCGTATTTAAATGTGATCTGACCACAAGTGTGAGTGTATTAAAATGTGACCTGACCACAAGTATGAGTGTATTTAAATGTGATCTGACCACAAGTGTGAGTGTATTAAAATGTGATCTGACCACAAGTGTGAGTGTATCTAAATGTGATCTGATCACAAGTATGATTGTATTTAAATGTGATCTGACCACAAGTGTGAGTGTATTAAAATGTGATCTGACCACAAGTGTGAGTGTATCTAATTGTGATCTGAACACAAGTGTGAGTGTATTTAAATGTGATCTGACCACAAGTGTGAGTGTATTTAAAAGTGATACCTGTAGGAATCAACGAAATCCAGTAACAAAATACAGACTGGAAAAAAAATCATGCTTAGAGTGACAGAAAAACGGGTAAAAAAACAATTTTTTATACAAGCGAAAAAAAAACAACAACACTTTTTATTACTAACTCAATGAATTCGTCTGTTAATATGACCCTAACAATTTAAGTAATTCAAGACTTAAGGTCACAGAAAACAGCTGTAGATAACTCTTGTAGAATAAATAAACCAATGAAAGAAAAAGGGCTATGGATCTGTTCACGTACTTCAATTAATCTCTTAAGCTTTATCTCTTTATTCGAGAATGACTTTGTTCAAGGATCTCTTAATGTGATGTTGTCTATCTTTATTGTAGAACTTTATTTTGTTCATGTATCCTCCTTTAGTTGGTCTTATTAGCGGCACTCGAAAGGGGAAAAGACGCTATTAGTTTTGTGCGAAATGTCTGTCCGTCTGTCCCGTTTAGATCTCGTAAAGTAGAAAAGATATTGAAAATCCGATATCACAATATTTTAGACCATTCAAAGTTCTGATGCAACGCTATCTTCTTTTTTCCTGAAAGCAAATAATTATTAAAATCAGTTATGCAAGCAGTTTTTTAAAGAGAAAAAGCTAATTAGTATGCATTATAAGTTAGACTTAATTTAAAACGAATAGTAATCTTATAAATTTCATTTTCTTGAACTGTTTATGGAGCAAAGAACTATATTCCGATAAAAAAATTGAGCCTTTTCAAAACAATTACATTACTTAAAAGACTTCAGTTCCCGGGGTCGGCATCCTGCGGCTCGCGAGCCACATGCGATTCTTTAGTTCCATACGCAAATATCATTTTTATTATCGAAAGATTTTTAAAAAATAGTTCTGAATCGTTTAATGACGATTTGCCACCAACTAGATCTCTCAGCCACTTGTACTCGCTTTTCACCAAACCTATCCCCCATTAGACACGTCGTCACTGCTGTCAGTCCATTGGAAGCTCTCAAATGGGGTCGGATGTTTCTATAAAGTTTTTAATTCACTTTTGAAGCAAGACGAATTGGCTGTGACGTATAGTTTGTTGTTTCAAGTAAATGAGTTAGAAGCGAATTATCTTCTCAAAGTTAGAAGCATTCTACAATTAATGCTAATCCTGTGATACCACTAGAAGTTGAAAAATGAGGCAAACCATTTACAGATGACGAGTATGACTTCTTCCTGCCTGCATCTGAAGAACTGTTTCGTAATTTCAAAAACGAACCAGAAAAAAACAAACAAACAAAGATTTGCCACTATCCGCTAAAACAGTACAAGATAGAATAGCTAAAATGTCTTCATATTTGCAGAAGGAAGATATTCAACTTTCTTCTGTCTTACCACTTGCTATAGATGAATCTTGAGACATAAAAGACACGCACAAGTTGCCATTTTTTACTGGTATAAGTCTTTCCAAGGTCCAAAAGAAGAACTTGTCCATTTTAAACTAGAGGAGATGTAGCCAATGCCATGCAAAAATACCTTGAAAACATTAAAATGGATTTAAATAAAATAGTTTCAATAGCAACTGATGGAGCCAGAAATAAGACAGGAAAAAATAAAGGGGCAACAGCAATTTTTCAGAGCAAAATAAACCATGAAATTCTTACATTTCCCTGCATAATTTGGAAGTGCTTTGTGCCTAAAACGATTGAGGTCATAAATTTGGAAATCAGGATTTTTAATATCATCTTGTCTAAAGCACCCTACCATGGTCAGTTTAAAGAATTCTCAAACGAAATGGAGACTCAGTATTCCGATCTCCTTCTTCTTAACAAATTGCCATGGCTTTCCAAAGGTTGAAACTTTTGGCTTTGTGCTTAAATGAAAAAAAAACATTCCTAAATGGAAAAAATGCATTAATCATCACCATGAATTAGAAAACGACAAATGGTTGCAAGCATTTTACTTTATGATTGATAAAACAATGAATGACTCCAAGGAAAAAGGAAACCCATCCTATGGTTTGGTAGAAGGATTTGTTTAATTTGAAGAAAAATTAAATCTTTTTGCAGAAGATATTCAGAGCCGTAAGTTATTTCATTTTGAATGTCTAGCTTTTGACATTAATTACTTCAGTACAGTTAGAAAAAAATTCAAAGATGTATTTCTTGACAGTGATGAGCAGTTCGAAACCAAAAAAAAAACAACATTCCTAGTAATTCCTTTCAACACAAATTGTAACGAAATCCACATTGATCCATTTGGAATTGATAGGCCTACTGGATCTCTAGAAATGCAATTGATCGATTTAAAAAGTAAAGCTTTGTGGAGTAGATAATTTACAGAGATAAAAAAACAAGTTACAAGTGTTGGAAGTCCACAAATGTATGAATGTAACACAACAGCTTTAAAAGGAATGCCGCTCTTTGATTCGGCGCATGGAATAATCTTACACATTTCTAGTGAGGTGAAGTTGTCATTTAGGGTGCTAACTTTGGATTGCCATATTAGTGCGAGAAAGCGTTCTCTTGCATAAATATAAATGAAAATTTAAAGTCGTGTTTGAAACTAAAAACAAGTTATGAGCCGAATGTATCCAAACTTTTTAAAAACATGCAAAGCCAAAGCTCCCCTTGAATTAGTGTTGTAATTAACTGTTTAACTGCGTTAGTTGTTACTGAAAAAAAAAATTTCTAAGGATGCAATAAATATTCTCTCTCTCTCTCTGTATATATGTATATATATGATTTGTTTTGAAAAACACTACTTATCTATGAAAAAATAGATTCGTGTTTTTCCTAAAAAAAAGTGTGTCAGTACTATTTATAACTGGCAAGAAAAAACTTTGTGGCTCTTTAAAAACTTTGAAATTTTGTAAATTGTCATTTTTGGCTCTTCCGACTCAAAAGGTTGCCGACCCCTGAGTTAGACAAGGAGAGGCTCGGTAAAGCGCTTCCGAACCGAGGGTCCCGGGTTCGAATCCTGGTGAAGACTGGGATTTTCAACTTCGGAATCCTTGGGCCCTCTGAGTCTACCCAGCTCTAATGGGTACCTGACATTAGTTGGGGAAAAGTAAAAGCGGTTGGTCGTTGTGCTGAAACCCTCGTTAACCGTAGGCCACAAAAACAGATGAACTTTACATCATCTGCCCTATAGACCACAAGGTATGAAAGGGGAACTAGTTAGGCCAGGTTCACATCTAACTTTGCATTCACTTGCACCTATCCTTTGATCTGCTGCACCATTGGGGCACTACACAAGATCTGTCAACCTTCTTTCTCCATTCTTATCTCTCATTTGTCTTTGATATAATTTCATTTGGATGTTCTTTCCAATATTGAAGCCTGCCTAGGTGGACCACTTCGGAGGCCGATTTTAAGTTTGTGTTTCCACACAAACTGTCTTTGTAACCTTGTTATTGTATCTCTTTGAACTTATATATTTATTTGTGTATCTCTTGTAGTTGTGTCTTGGTTCTAGTATCTCTTCGTTCTAGAATCTTTTTGTACTAGTATCGATCAGGTATCAATTTGTAATAGTATCTTTTGTCCTAGTAACCCTAGTATCTCTTTGTCCTAGATCTCTTTGTTTTAGTATCTCTTTGTTTTAGTATCTCTTTGTTTTAGTATCTCTTTGTTTTAGTATCTCTTTGTCCTAGATCTCTTTGTTTTAGTATCTCTTTGTTTTAGTATCTCTTTGTTTTAATATCTCTTTGTTTTAGTATCTCTTTGTCCTAGATCTCTTTGTTTTAGTATCTCTTTGTTTTAGTATCTCTTTGTTTTAGTATCTCTTTGTTTTAGTATCTCTTTGTTTTAGTATCTCTTTGTTTTAGTATCTCTTTGTTTTAGTATCTCTTTGTTTTAGTATCTCTTTGTTTTAGTATCTCTTTGTTTTAGTATCTCTTTGTTTTAGTATCTCTTTGTCCTAGATCTCTTTGTCCTAGTATCTCTTTGTCCTAGTATCTCTTTGTCCTAGATCTCTTTGTCCTAGTATCTCTTTGTCCTAGTATCTCTTTGTCCTAGTATCTCTTGTCATAGATCTCTTTGTCCTAGTATCTCTTTGTCCTAGTATCTCTTTGTCCTAGTATCTCTTTGTCCTAGTATCTCTTTGCCCCACTAACTTTGTCCTAGTTCCTCTTTGCCCCACTAACTTTGTCCTAGTTCCTCTTTGCCCCACTAACTTTGTCCTAGTTCCTCTTTGCCCCAGTAACTTTGTCCTAGTTCCTCTTTGCCCCAGTAACTTTGTCCTAGTTCCTCTTTGCCCCAGTATCTCTTTGCCCCACTAACTTTGTCCTAGTATCTCTTTGTCTAAGTATCATTTTGTTCTAGCATCTCTTTGTCCTGGTATCTCTTTGTCCTAGTACGTGTTTGTCCTAGTATCGCTTTTATTCTAGCATTCTATGTTTTTGGTTAATAGACAACCAGATCTTACATCCAAACTGGCGACAGCTGAGACCTAAAATGCTCGCAGTAACGAGATTTGTATGTCGCTGACAGAAGTGTCACCTGTCAAGTTACATAACTTTGTTACTCTGGTTACTCCCCTTTATCTATTGTATCAAGGCTGTACTGCGCCACGGGCTGATAATTTCCTGACATAGATAATGTCCAGGACGTGTTTTGGACCGACTATTGCTTTTACTTCCTGTCATCCTAGAGCAGGGGTTCTCAACCTGTGGGTTGCGACCCCTTGGGGGTCGATTGGCGATTTGTCAGGGGTCGCCTAAGACCATCGAAAATCTGAATTGTTATTGTCTACTCTTCTATTGCTGTATGTGTGTGGGGGGAAGGGGGGTCGCAGCAGAGTGGGGGAGTGTAAAAAGTGGTCGGAGAGCATAAAAGGTTGAGAACCGCTGTCCTAGAGCTTCGAAACTGACGAGCGGGCTACGTTCCAATCATAGGAAAATATACACTGCAGAGTAACGATTTTTTCATTTTTATTTTTGTCTCGAATGGGGAGTAACCCAATGATCGTTAAGGTTTCTGTAAATTCACTCTCCAACAAAAACCAAAAATGTGATCTTCAGTTTATATGAAATGTAAGAAAGCAACGTACAAATTAAGTCTTTTGAAGAATGAACTTTAGAAAGAAAGGTAACTTTGCTCTCGATAACTAGCTGTTAGATCTAGAATGTAGTCGAAATCTTATAGGAAAATGTTTAGAGGCGGCCTAAAGGGAAGGCGAGTGGGGCAGAATCCCCAGATGAATAGAATCTTTTGTTAACAGCCCATCGCACAAATATTCATGGCCCTGGTATGACACTCGTCCGGGCCTCGCGCACTGCTAGCGCCGCCTAAGGTTCAGAGTTTTAACACGTTCATTGTAGCGAGGCGTGAATTAAACATTGCAAAGATCAAGGTATAATAGCATAGAATCGAGTTCGAGATCTATCTAAATATATTGGAAGCTTCTTCTCTTTAACATGCTTTAGTGTTCCCCAAACTGTGTTCCGCAAAACCCACAAATCGCACCAAAAACATCAAACAAAACACACAAACATCAAACAAAGAATTACAACAAACATATCAAACAGACACCCAACACACACATCGCACCATACATGTCGAATGTACACACATCACACCACAGACATCAAACGTACACACATCACACCATAGACATGAAAAGTAACACTTAATACATACACACATTAAATGTACACACATCACACCACACATCAAATGTATACACACACCAACACCACACATCAAACTAACACACACCACACACTAATCTAATCAAACATACATCACATGTACACTTTTTACTCACAAACCTCAAACCTCAACACATATCACATCTCTAAACACACCTTTGCACACATTGAACTTCTACTTACCAACACACACAACTTAAAACATGCACATACATCCCATTTCCACCACACCACACACATCTCATCCCCACAAACAAACACACCCAGACCCACGCACACACATCACATCTTTCACATGTAAACACATACTTTCGCACATCCTCTCACACACACGAACGCATTAGGAGCTAGGGCATAAGAGAACTTGGTTCCTTGGTTGGACTTAGACTGTTAACCATACCTAGATCTAGGTGACTAGCCAATTAAATCGGAACAATTATTTATTTATTGCTGTTGTAAATTTTCCGAAGCCACATTTTTAAATTGCCGCAGTCGCGTGAGGTTCTCATCTGATGGTGACATGATGGAGGACGCCATTGGTTCAGCTGGTATGACCTTGGATAAAATACGTTGCGTCAATCTGATTACTTCCTCCTTGTCTCCCGTCATACGGGTTATTCGCCCCTTGATACTTTGACAATACTTGCTTACTGGTTCTCTGAGTTCTCTCTGGCGTCTTCTATATAGAACGAATATTGTAGGTATAAATCAAAAACTCTTTACTATTCGATATGGAAATGTGGCAACCGAAAAAAAAGAAGTGTATAAATAAATCTGCTCAATAAATATTTTTTTTTAGATTTTGACAGATATATAGTGAGTAAAAATTTGACAATGTCAAAATCGCTATATTTAAATCCAAACATCTGAGAAGGAGAAAACGAATGTCAGAGAGGTAATCATTCATAAGAGTGTCCCCTAGTTCGATAAGCCCGGGGGAAGAAGTATTTTTGAAGGTTTAGGGCTTAGCCACTAAAAAATTTGAAAAGCACTGTTTTAATACAAGAAATAGCGCGTTGTTCTAAATCAATCTTGATATTGAATGTGAGGGGGAAAAAAAAGAAATAGATCTATGCCTTCGACTATTTTAAAGCATGCTACAGGGACTTGATCTTGATTGGCTACCGTTACTCTTTATAAATATAATCAGTAAGCTTAAATCAATTCACTTTTTCTGTCTGCCTGGTACAAATTTTGAATACGTTATTTCTCCCACACACCTTTCTATGCTTAACTTTACACAATCATTTGTTTTACCTAAAAAAAAACATGAATCAAGAAGTAAATTAACCAATTAGTCAATTAATAATTAATGGTGATTAGTTATTTTGTTTTCTATTGAAAAAAAAGGAAATAAATTCTACGGTAATTAGATATATAACTGTAAATGTGCAGTTCTTCACTTTAGATAATCTTTGATTTTTTTTTCTCTTAAAGTATTCATATTTTTTGCTTGTCTTATCCTAGTTCTTTTGTTGCACGCTAGGTATGTAGCCTAACCGTGACATTAGGGCAGCATATAGAATTGTGTTATACATAATTTATTAATGAAATGTGAACAGAAAAAGTTTTTTTTTTTTTTTAAAGTTGAGAATTCATCTTATAGCATGCTCAGAGCGCTTTGGTCCAATCTCATTTGTGGACCAGTAAGGGGGGGGGGGGAGAGGGGGTTATCTAGAAGTTGGTTTTCCGTGCTGCCTTTAGGCGCTCAGTAAACGCAACTCTGCCCGAGTCGGGTGTCGAGCCTCGAGCCCCCTTCTAGGTAGCCAAGACAAGCCAAGTTCAAGCGCACTTAGCCTCTCGACCACGCTTCCCCAAAAAATCTAAAAATATTCGGCTTGTGAAAGAAATATCTACGTAAGTCTACATGAAGACTTTGCTACACTTGTTTTTAATGAGCGCTAACGAAATCGGATCAAATTCGAGACCTCAGGGGCCGCGTAGCTAGGAATTTTCCATCGTATGCGGGCCCGGGGGGGGGGGCTTGACTTCATTAGGGACCCCTGATTTTTTTCCTTAATATTTAATTTTTAATGTATAAAGCACTCACTTGGGGGGCCCCAATCAAATTGCTGGCCTGGGGTATTTTCAAATTCTCTCCCTCCTTCCCCACCCTAGCTACGCCACTGCAAGACAATATTTATTTTCTTTTATGTTACTTACAAGTTGATGTCAACTCGGATGTCAGAAGACGAATAAATTCATTTTGACAAGAGACAGTTGTTGGCGTTTCCATGACATTTCAAAAATGATTTGCTAGTAGCGAACTAAACTACAAGTTTAGGTCAAACAAATTTTTTTTCCCACTTTTGTACCATCTTGAAATGCCAATTATTTGTGTATAATCAGATACTTCATGCTGACTAATTAGTCCTTGCACTAAATCGCCACCATTCTTTTTAAGACAGTATAAATGTTTACAATCATCGATTCACATTAAAAGAATAAATATTATTTCTGCTCTCCATGGTGTTAAAATTATCAACGATTTTGTTTACATCGCTATTTTTCCTAATAGACTTTGCTGGACAGGTCATCTGAAAGAATGTAAACAAATGTTGGCCAAATTTAAAATGTTTGACATGTGTAATGACACAATAGAAAGATGCGCAGAAGTTTAATTGGGTTTTTCCGTAGTGACGTGATGGATCATTAAAAAGTAAGACCAGAAATAGTAGAGAACAAACGGACAAGGACGAAGAACGACAGACTTGTGAGATCTACATCTACATTTATCAACATAAATCGACCACCAACCCATGTTTCGGATGTTCCTTCAGAATGGAAGATAATTTACCTCCTAGGTTCAAACCTCTCTCAGAAGATGGGAGCGGGCAAGGTTTGAACCCGGGATAATCGATAAGTCCGAACGACAGTCCAAACCGCACTACCAGGAATCCAATCATCATAGAAAAGAGGAACAAAAAATTGTATCCCGACCAAAAAACAAAACTTGGCATAAATATTCCTTACATCATGGCGGAGACCTTAATGTATGTTTAATGTTCCTCCCACAACCGGAAGACCATGAATACAGACAAAAAGTACCTAACTGTATCTCAACGAATTTTTTTGAACCAATTGGGTAATCCCGTTTTCAATGTACATTTATATTGTATATGAACATTTGGCTGAACGGGTAAACCCTTTGTCATACTCACCTTTTATTTTTGTGGCAAAATTTTTAAAAATGTGAAGAGCACATTACCCAAGTTTGACATAGATCCAAATTCAGTCCACTAAATCAGTATTACCCAAACTAAGGCCTGCAGGCCGCTGGTCATGTCCAGCTAGACCATCCATCCATCCCAGTGGCGCTACAGCCCATGGAGGGCTCTGGCCTGCTTCAACACATCCCCCCATTCACATCTCTCCTGGGCCTTTCGTCTCCACGCCCTAACCCCAAGCTGTCCAGATAGTGGTTACATTTAATTGTATTGATACTGTCAATGACGTTGTAGCTAACTCAGACTTTTTTTCTTTTAAATGTTGTAATAACCCTTGCCCTGCAGCGGACTTTATGCGCACGACTCAGCACACCACAGGGATAAACTATTGAGACTTGAACTTCCGTCTAGCTATGGCTGCTGAGAAGGAATCTGTGGACAACGATTCCGGATTGTCGAATTTAGTTTGATATAAAGCCTTTAAGGCTTTGTTATTTCGTTGTTTGCTCTGTTGCTGGTCATACATTTACACCAATATATTACATCACACACACACACACACACAAACAAAGAACAAATAAAAACAAAGAAAAAACAAAAACAAAGAACAAACAAAAACAAAGGAAGAAGGAAAGGAGAGAGATAGAGAAAGTGTGTGTGTGTCTGAGAGAGAGAATATGTGTGTGTGTGAAATAATGAATGTGTGAGAGAGTGAGTGTGTGTGAGAGAGAATGTCAGTAAGCGTGTGTGTATCTGTGTGTGCGTGTGTGTGTGAGAGAGAGAAACTATTACACAATAAAAAAATCAAGAGTAATTTCTCTTTTATCACGTTTTAATCATGTAAATAAAAATTAACACATTCCAAGAAATATTTTTTACAAGTAACAACAACTTCATAACAGTAAATATAACATGTTGTAAAATAATTCATAACATGTCAACAACAACAATTTGTACTTTGTTTACTTTCCAGAGTAAGTCAGTATCTCCCTAAGTTTCACTAGCCAGAGTGTAGGCCCATCATTTGTGTATTTTCACTAGCCATGGTATAAGTCAATGACTCACTAAGGTACACTAGACAGAGTGTTGACCAATGAGTCTCTTAGCTTAAATGGCCAGAGTGCAGGCCAGCGATTCACTAACATGACAAATGAGACTCATCTGAAAGCCTTCAGAGACAGCCAAGAGAAAAAACATCTATTGCCCAGCAAGATAAAACACACACCATTTCCCTCATTCACATAGTCTTTGTCTCTTTTTAACACCACAAATAAAGATCTAACTATACTTCCTCATTCAAAAAATTATACAGCTAAATCTAAAATCACGCAGTAGCGATCAGGGGGTGAGGAAAAAGGTGGGTCCGAGCATGGTATTCAGGGGCGGAATGGGTGTCAAAATCGGCCCGAGGATTTCTATACCATGCGGCCCACAAATCATGATGGGCATCCAATTATACTTGACCCCAAAATCATTATGTTAAGTTTGATAAGGTATCAAACTGTACGCATACATACAATGAACTATGTATCTTTATAAAAATTTGAGCCAGGACTTGTGTTGCTTTTTTTTTATCGCCAAGTGTTTAGGACCTAGAAGGTGAAGAATGCTAGTAGCACTGTAGGCTATTACATTATTTCGGAAAATGTGTTACATTAAATTAGTATTAGACTGTAGTATAGAGTCTGAAGAAGTTTAGTTTTTTTTTTAACAGAGGGCCCCTTTTATAAGAGAATATTATATAACCGTTAACAATTTAATACATGCAATAGTGGCATCCGTGCAGCCCTCTCGGTGGCCCTACAGGCCCATTTGGATACCAGCCCACAGGGCAATTGTCCGAAAGCCCATATAGCCAGTCCGCCCCTGATGGTATTGTTTTAGGTACAGGGGAAACGCTAGAGAGTATACTACGTGTGTCCATCACCTATGAAGAAAAATAAAACTTATGAACGCAAAAAATAAACAATTACCAAATAAATAATATCGGTAATGGTCAAAGGTCACAAATCCGTAAAATAAAATAAAACATAAATATAAGCACAAGTCCCAACCCAAAAATACCCAACATAAACAAATTGTGAGCAATAGTACCGGTATACATGGAACAATATCAATAACGGACATGTAACGTATACACTAGATTGTATTTGTACATGGGGGCTAGACATTCGGGTCTGGTCGAGTTCAGACAATATAATTTACATATTGTACATGTGTGGATGAATTATGTATGTCGATATGTAAAGAAAACTGAATTATTGATGAATTCACCCGACGTTAAGTTTCAACTCATACATAAAAATCATTTCAACAGATGCCCAAAAAAAGAAAAAAAAAAAAAAGGGGTGGAGTGAATGTTCAACACGCTAGGTTGCCTCAACATAACATGAACGTTTAATCTTAAAAATGTTCACTTCGAATAAATAGTTGGAAGAATAAATTTAAAAAAAAAATAAAAATGGATATATGCTTGATTGGTGGCAGCCAGACTTGGGAGTCTCGGTTGCCCCTCTACTTCAGTATTGGCATTTCGCCCCCCAGGGAAATATATCAGCCTATGCCAGTGATGCCGGAGCTATGACACAAGGGCCACGTCCGGCCCGTGAAGCGAATTCCGCTGACCAAAATTCACAATAAGACCCCATAGAATGGGTTCTCTTTGACACTTATATTTTTTTTGTTAGCACTGTTGTTATCCATGTCAGGATGTATACTCCCTCTTCTCCTCGGAGTGGGGAATGGGAGGGGGAAACAACGCTGGTCTCTATGACTTGATTTTGACCTACAGATCTATCTTGGAGTTCTCTGCAAAACGGATAACTTAACTTAGCGCTATTGTTTTTATGTCCGTCCGGCATAGCTTACATTTAAATCTATATTAGTGTTTGAAATTTTATTGTTACTTTAAGTTGGTTACAGAATCGTGCTAATCAAATGAATGTCGTGGGTTCGATGACAAATATAGATAATGAAAACAAAAGGTAGGAATTGATTTTTAAGAATTTTATCGAAGTAAATAAGTCAAACAAAACTATTAAAAACAAACAAACACCAACAAAGCTTTAATGAGACTACGCCCCTGTATCTTACGTGATAGAACGCCATTCAGAAGCCGCCACATTTTTTGGTAAGGGGGGGGGGGGAGTTCGAAACTAAGTATAAAAGCTCTACAGCCTACATTTCAATTTTCTATTAATATGGACTGTAACATTTCAGATCTAGTAATACACTACATAATATGCGTTCAGTTTCTGTAACAAAAAATTATTACATATTGAGTATGGTGGAACATGGTGGAAGGACTAAGCGCCCACTTTTCCTACCGAGGGTGTCTAGTTCGTATCCAGGTGAAATTCTGTGGCGTCATAATGGGTTCATAAAAATTTTTATGGGGGAAAGTAAAGGCGTTTGGTTGTTGTGCTGGCTAAAATGATATCCTGATAAAACATTGATTTCTATAATGTTTACATCAAATATAATGTAGATTGTTGGGTCTCAAAGAAAAGCCGTATTAAAAAATAAAAAGTAATATTCAGTTTCATATTCCGAGTAGTCAAGTAAACAGCATGTCCATTTCATTTTTCAGATAATACGAGTTTGATTTTCTCTCCAAGATTCTGTCTCTTGTGCTGTTCTCTCTGCATTCAAGAGCACAAAAGTTCTAAGACAGGGTGGCGAGAAGCGAGAGAATGCCCACTTAAGAACTGATCGATGATAGTAGATGATTTCTCTTATAAGTACTCCTCTCCGCCGTTAGAATGAATCTCATGCTTCGAACTGCCATTAGCACGGACAACATCCGGGCTTTCAACTGTCGGAGTGTGTTTTTGGGAAGGCGATCTCCGGTTTAAATGCATGGCTTCCGGGTGCGGGGGGCGGGCTCTGAACTTAAAAAAAATCTTGGCGAACGTGACCCTGAAGACGGAGCTCATGGCGCAATAGACCATGAAGCTTAAGGCGGAGTTGACCACAAGAAGAGAGTCCGTAATCTCCCGGATGCCCTTGAAGAGATTCTCCTCGTCGACGTAGCCCTTGTTGAAGAATGTCGAGAGGATGGCGTCCGGTGTTATACAGATTAGAAACATAAAGATGATGACGATAAGCATAAGAGTGATTCGATTCCTGGCGGTGAACTTTTTCCCTTTCACCCGCTCTTTACGCAGCTCATTGATGATGTTGACGTTGAGAAACACAAGGATGAAGACTGGAATAATTCCGCGGAGGGAGTTGTTGATCCACGAGTAAGGAATCATAAACTGGTTGTTGTTACCCAAGTCCGTCGCCACGATCAGAGCGCAGGTCACGTTGAGCGCCTTGTCGAAGATCGTTCTCATCTCGTACCGGAGCGCCGATGGCACCGCGAAGATGCTCATGGACAGGAAGACGAACGTGCAGACCAGCCTGGCCCGCCGCGTCGTGCAGAGATCCTTGGCCCTGGAAGGGTAGCACACGGAGATGTAGCGCTCCACGGCCACGCTGACCGTCAGCCAGGCCGTCACGCAGACGGCCATGTTGAAGACGTAGTGGGCGACCGGATACAGGCTGCTCATCATGGTCTGCGACAGAGAAGCGTCGTTCATGCCCACGGCCACGATCATGAAGTACATGGCGTCGTTCAGGAGCTTGATGGTGTCAGACACAGCCAGGGACGACAGGTAGACGTTGGTCGAGGTCCGCATGTCCCGGTGGTTGAACACAATCAACGCCAGAATGTTGCCCGTGATCCCGATGATGCACCCGATTGGGTATACTATCAGCCCGGTGACGAACCGGGCGTTCTCGTAAAACGTAATGTGTTCGTCGGACCGGTTTTGGGCGCACGACAAGTCCTCTTTCTGCTTCATTTCCGGCGGTATCCATGGCAACGTGACATTAGTGAAGACGTTTATCAATGTAGAGTCTTCAATAAAGTATGACGTCATGCTGAGTCGTATTTACTGCATTGGAGATTCATAGCGCATTTTCAAACTACATCATTAAAAAAAAGTGTGTAATTACAAAATCTCATCTTTTAAGCGTACCAAGTTAATAGTATTTTATTTGCGTCATGATCTGGAATCACGGGAAGCGATCTCGCCCTGCCTCGTTTTAGAAAATGATGTTTTTAACAGGGCTTTGACCTTAATCCAGATCTCTTGATTCTGATTAGATTTTATCCGCAGAAGCCTTTTAAGCCTCAGGTCATAATGACACCGCCCAGCGTCATCGTGGCACCATCTGAGAAAGCAACATTTGGGGTGCATCCGTCATGTGACCTGTTCAAAACTGAAAAAGAGAAATAATGAGAAAAATTAAATATAACAAAATGATTCTTCGAGTTAAGTACAGCTTACAAATAATACACAACTTTACAACGAATGATGGAAGTAACACACAATGGCAGATGGTCTGAAAATTAAACACATCAATTTGATTTATTTTTATATAAATGATAAAATGTATTATATAAGCCCAAACATTATGTTACTACATAGCCAAGCCATGGATTACTCATTAATCTTCAAACTCATGATTAGACTTAGACATAGGTACAAATAGCCGACGCACCTTCTAAATTATTTCTTTGCTGGATGTATATTGAATGTTCTTTTGTAATTAATTATGCAGATGAAGACTTCTGTTTTTCAAGGTGGGCTCCACAATGAGTATTTACATTCCACGTTTTACTAGATCTAGATTTGTTCAACTTTGGTTATTTGGTTAGAAATAAAAGACGGAAAATGGCGACCCAATATGGCGGCAGATCTAGTCCTAGATCTATTCATTATAATAAAAATCAACTCCTCAAACTTCGTTCAAAGAGGAAGCCTCTTCCACCATGTTATGCACATATAAATTGTCTCTACCCTTCCTCTGTTAGTACAAGGAAAAGAGGGAAAAAAGGAGGACTACGGCAAAGGCTGAGAAGAATAAGTTTTGGTCCACCGCTGACGTAGTGCATGAGTTTCAGACAAGGTCACCGGATGCACCAGTAGTTATACTGGGTGATTTTAATAAATGCAACTTGAAGGTTGACCTACCCACCTTCTATCAAAACATCTTATATCCGACAAGAGAGAACAGAACTCTGGACTTATGTTACTGTAACATCAAAGGAGCATTCATATCTCGTGAAAAGCCACCACTAGGATCATCGGACCACAAAACAATACAACTGCTGCCTACTTAGCGCAAGAAACTTAAAGTGGAAAAATCATTCAAAAAAGCGTACAAGAATGGACTCAAGACAATATTCTCAAACTACAGGGATGTCTAGACTGCACTGACTGGAATTTGTTTAAAGAGACCACTTCAAATCTGGAAGAATGGATCGACGCAGTGACAAATTACATCAAATTCTGTAAAAACATGTGTGTCAGTATAAAGAGCATCAAGATATACCCCAAAAATAAACCATGGGTCACTGCAAAAATAAAACGGGAAATAATCAAAAAGAAAGGAGCATATATGAGTGGCGATGGACAGACAAGGAAAATAGCTCAACGAAATCTCAACGTCGTTCTTGAGGAAGGGAGGAGAAACTATCGCACCAAGCTGGAAGACTCAAATAAGACAAGTGACATGAGACAGGCGTGGGGCATCATGAACAAAATGTAAGGATCACAAGTCAAAATTAAAAATAATCTTGCTACAAGAGACGAAAAAACATTAGCCAACGAGTTAAATGATTTCTATTGTCGTTTCGACACGAAAGATTTTAATTATCTAAGACTCAAAGCCCTTGAGGATTTCAATGTTAACAACTGTTTAAAATTAGCGATTACTAAAGAGCAAGTTTGTAACATTTTCAAAAACGTCAACCCAATGAAAGCTGGTGGGCCTGATGGAATAAAAGAGCGAATCTTAAAAGAATGTGCTGAACTACTAGCTGAACCTTTCCAAGATATTTTTTCTACTTCATTACTAAACCATGAGATACCACCTATGTGGAAGTCATCTATAATTGTTTTGTGCCTGTGCCAAAGGTTTCCAAACCGAAGGAAATGAATGACTATAGACCTGTTTCACTTACTTCCATTGTGTCTAAATGTTTAGAAAAATTGGTTAAAATGTTTCTTCCGAATGATCTTTGTAATAAGTTAGACCCTTTACAATTTGCTTACCAAAAGGGTAAAGGTGTAGACGATGCCATCCTAAATATTTTAAATTGTGTCTACAAACATCTGGACTTACCGAACACTTATGTAAGATTGTTCGTTATTGATTTCTCATCAGCTTTTAACACTATACAACTTCATTTACTCATTGAAAAGATGAAAGCGTTGAATATTAGTCCATGCATAATACTATGGGCTAATGAATTTTTGACCCAGAAGTCTCAGAGGGTTAGGGTTATATATCAAATGAACGCATAGTTAACTCAGGGGCGCCCCAAGGGGCTGTGACATCGCCCTTGTGGTTCATTTCGTACACCAATGATTTTCAATCCGATAGTCCTTTTTGCTCCTTCACAAGATTCGCTGATGATGCGGCTCTTCTTGCCCTGCTCTCAGAGAGCTCAGACGTAAATGAGTATTTCAGAAAAATAGAACACATTGAAAAATACTGTAAAGATAATTTTTTATTATTAAATGTAAAAAAAAACCCAAAAGAAATGATAATCGATTTTCTTAGGGAAAAGAAGGAACATGATATTGTTTCTGTAGCTGGAGAGACTATTGAAATTGTGCAAACCTTTAAATACCTTGGTACTATCCTAGACAATAAACTAAATTTTACTGCAAAAAAGGGCAGCAAAGATTACGATTACTAAGAAAACTATCCTCGTTTAATGTTAGCGAAAAGGCCTTGGCTATGTTTTATCACGCTCATATCTGCAATATTTTAAGTTTCAATATCACTGCCTGGTATGGCAATCTGAGCATTAAAAATAAGAATAAACTTGATAGAATCCTAAATGCTGCTGGTAAAATCATTGGCAAAAAAAAACAACACCATTTGGGCAATTGTTTGAGACAAACATCTATAAGAAAGCTAACAAGATCCTCGAAATAAAGAATCACCCTTTGTGTCAGGATTTTGTGATTTTACTATCACAAAAAAGACACAAGACACCCATAGAAAAGACAAACAGACACAAACACTATTTTGTTCCTCTAGCAATGAAATCATTAAATAAGAACAATCTGGTATAAACTTTGTCACATGTAAATTATGTGTGACTCTGGTGTGAATGTACACTTTGGTTTCTTATAGTTATAATGTTTTTTGTTTGGTGTAATGCACAAATTGTAAGACAAATTTCCATACGGACAATAAAGATTATTATTATTATTATTATTATTCACTATAAGGTACAAATTATTAAATAGGAGAAAATAAAATTAAACAGATCTCCAAAAATAAAATGATAATAATAATTCCACACTTAGAAATGTTCAATTTCTTCCCACAAAAAACTTTCATTCTATAGTTAGGACCCTTGCGCACCGCCATGAAAAGTAAATCAGGTATGCACCACAAAATACACCATTCTAAAAACTATTTATTGCACTGTTAAATAAATAATTTTTTACAATGTTAATATAATAAGACATAATTTGCAAAGCTCTACATAAAAAAAATAAGGTGTTTGATCCTAATCACTTAGAATTGACATTTAGAAAAATAATGGATTTTAGGGTAGAGAATTATCTAGCATGATTTTCCTATACTTGTACAATGCTTAGGGATAACTGATATTGTGTTGATTGTTCTGGAGTAGAGGATACTTGTATCATTTTTCTGTCTTTAGTCGGTTCAATGGTTAGGTAGTATGTCTTTGATATTAAATAATATTTCTATTACTATTATTATATTTTTAGGTTAATCACTTTTCAATTGTTTATGATTTTATACTTGTGAATTATGAGAACTTACAAATAAAAACATATTTAAAAAAAAGCCCACAACAGAGGCAAGATGGCCCATAAAAAAGAGGCAAGATGGCCCATAAGAGGCACATTAAGCCCAAAAAAGAGGCAAAGAAAAGAGGTCTAAGGCCAAAGGATTCCTATGATGATAAAGTTAAAATTGAATAGCGGGAAAGTACGAAGATTGGCGAGAAATGCAGTATTTCCGTTGACAACACTGCTCCAGCAGTGACTTAGACATTTCGCCACATCTAATGCAGGCAAAAACCATTGTCCGCCTGCGATAGATTTTCTTTTCAACGTCTACGTCTGTCCTCAAAAGTGGACCTTCTTTGACCTCAAATGTGTATTACCCGGCCCTTGTAAGTGACCTCCAAGTGTCTCGTTTTAAAGCCACATGCAACCAGATACTCTCTCTGCTATGCCACTAGAAGCACGTTGAAACAAACTGCTTGTTTAATCCCTTTTGACGATTCCTTCATTAAGAGTTAAAATTATTTTGTTTTTACATACACAAAGTTCTCAACATCAGATATAACTTCTAAAAGTACATGTTTGTATTTAACACTTTCATTGTCAAACTGTGTAATTAATAAAACGTAAAAGCCGTAGAGAGAGGAAAAAAAGAAATCGTCCTCTTCGAACTGTACAAAGTGTGTCTGATAATAATATTTAAAGGCACTGACTAATAGAACTCTAAAGAAGCAATACATGTTTATATGTTTATCTTGATTTCTTCATCGTATGCGTCCTATCTCTGAAACACTGGTAGAACTCACTAGATTGGTTGTTGTAAATGTTTTAGCACTAAACAAGGGTGTTAACTCAATATGCTTCTGGGTAATAACGTTCAATGTCTTTGAACGTGAAATAAAGCCAGTTTCTTTCATTTTAATAACACAGAACATTGAGACGCCATTGATCTCCTCATCACTGCGATACGACAATGCAACGACAAAAACACCCGCTTACAGACTGAAATAAACTTATTTACATTTCAGGCACCATTCACCCACAACGGATCAACAACCAACACTTTTCTTTTAAATGAAATGGGAGAAACATCATCAAGAATACAAAGGTACAGCACCTCCTTCCTATTTCCAGCCTTAATTTTACACCAGAATTGTACACCAGAGAATCTCATTGCTTTTCTGAATCGACGAACAACAACATCGGACAGATAAGTTAAATGTAAGCCCATTTTATCTTAATTGTTTGCCTTTTCGGTAGCATCTAGCTGACGAAGGCCTCGTGACCTATACGTCCTTGTTTTGACTTGGTCAAGAAAGGTTACCTATATTTATGTTTATTGTATTTTATATACAGATGATGTTCACCGCTGCTGTACTAATCTTTTTATTGTTGTCTCTGAAGTAGCAAGAATTAGCTGACAAACATTTGTTCACAGCTTATATAAACTCACTCTGTCTGTCTGGTAAAAAGTCTGTCACGTTATTTTTCCTACATCCATCCTCGGATCAAGTTGAAACGTCGCACCATTATTCATTGACATTCACAAGACATAAACTAATTAAAGAAAAGTAGCCAATTAGACAATTAAATTACTGGAAATTAAATATCTTGTTTTATACCGACAAGGGAAACGGAAACAATACTTTCATATTTACAGATATGGCTAAAAGTGTTGGGTCTAGTCCCGTTAAACAATTGTTAACGCTATTTTCCCCCTCACGCATTCTTCGATCAAGTTGATACTTTAAACAACTATTTATTGAACCAAACAAAACATGAATCTATAAACAAAAATACTCAAGTAGTTTATGAATTATTTGTAATTAATTAATTTTGTTTGATATCGAATAAAGGGCATTATTGATAGTTATAGCTTTAAGGACGTAGCTCTTCCTCTTTACATAAACTTAGTTTAGTTTTTAGTTTTTATATTTACTTCTAGTGTGAAACTATAATATAAAATTATGTACAAAAAATGAAGAACAGTTGGAAACGTATAAACAAACCTGACTCTAAAGTTATAAACAGCCTTAAACTCTAAAAGTTATAACAAACATAACTCTAAAGTTATAAACAACCATAACTCTAAAAGTTATGAACAACCATAACTCTAAAAGTTATAAACAACCATAACTCGTTAAAAACAACCCCCAACTCATGAAGATCTCTTTTGTCAATTTGTCTGTTCCGGACAACGAAACTGAATGATTGACTACAACAATATAATAATCCTGTTTTCAGAAATGTGTGAGATGCTATGACAACAAAGAATAGAACTACGTCACACGCCTAATTTTCACTGACAATCACAAACCCTTTCCAGCACCCACGCACTCTCAAGTCCACTGGCACACACACGCACACACACACACACATACAGGCTTGTAGAAGAAACAAATCCAATTTCCTGTGGTGCTGGTACGCTAAAGCTGGACGAGACCTGTGTACATGAGAGGAGGTAGGTTACAGGACAACATACTGTCAGCTACAGTGAAATCGTGCTTTAGTCTCCTGATGGTAAAAGACCCCCAACCCACCTCGAGGTAATTAACAAAGAAGTTACTCAAGAATACAATGTCTGAAAGTCAATAAGAGGCTTCCCCCTTCGAAGGCAACCCGGAAATAGATTTAAGCTTCGGATTGTGGAAGTTTTAAGTCGGTCATTGCATTGTATTTAGGTCAAAGGGCCAATGTCATAAATAACATTGTGTAGATAAGTCATATGATTTCACCATTAGCAAGTTTATATTGGCCCCCGAACGACAAAAAGCTTCTATTTGTTTTGTGTGGTAAGTCCGTTCGTTCGTCCGTCCCGTTTTGATCTCAGAAACTAGAAATATTTAGAATTCAATATAGAAATATTTTAGCTGTTACAAAGTTTTGTTGCAATGGTTACTTTTTCTTTCCTTAAAGCGAAACCTTTAATGTTTTAAATTTAATTTAAGTATGCAGCAGTTTTTGTCATAAAATTATACACCATGTTTACAATTCAATTTTAAGGGTTAAAAAACAAGGTGAGACTAATTGAATGAGGGAAACCTACACTTCTAATGGTTATGCCAACGTTGTTTTTTTTTTATAATTAATATTATAAAAATATTTGTTTTACTAATTTACGTGTTTTTTCTGTTACATAAGCTATATATATTTAAATAAAATGTTTTTTAAAAAAGAAATAATGCATTAGGTATGTATACAAGTAAAACCTATTATAAAACAACATTCAATAAGCAGTCTTCTATCAAAGTTAATCACCACACTCGGTGCATCTTCACATCGAAAAAACAACATTTCTGCGAAAGGAATGTCTCTTCATTAACGTCTTCAATGAGAGGCCCTTTACAAAACCATCAAATAGATAAATTCAATAACATCATTTCAGCCTGGTACACGTTTAACCATAATCTACACAATATCATATATCATCAACACTATATCGATGTAATTAATTCCTTTCTTGTTTGTATTGGCGGAGGTTGTGGTTATTGATATTTCGTAGTTCATAACTTCTGATAGTCATGCTGAAAATATTGCCTTTTTACACGCCTGAGTAAACCACTTCGGAGTCCGATTTTGAGTTTGTGTTTCCTCACAAACTCTCCTTGTAACCCTGTTTCTTTTTAATAAAGATTAAGTGCACTCTTTCCAAGAAAAACGTCAGGCGTCTTCTGCGGCGACGCTTTAAGAAAGCCATGTGGAAAGCACCACCGAGGCAAGTCACGTTGGATATAGTCATGTGATCACCCAGAAAAGACAAAAGAAGCTCCGACGGTTTAGAGATAGCCTTCGGGGTCCCCATATAAAGAGCGAATGTGTCACAGTCAAGACAGTTTACAAATCACGATTCAAGATCAAGTCCGGTACAGAGAGTCATTGTGATGTCGCTACAGATCAGTTGAACTCTTCAATCTTGAAGAAACATCAGAGACACGTAAACTAAACACAGCACAACAAGATGACGGTCTTGCGTTTCCTATGTCAATTTTTTGATAATACAAATTTCATAAGAAGACATATTTAGTTAGCCACCATTTCTTTTAATTTTGTAATTGTTGGTGCTTATTTGGTACACCAGTTTCTAACTCCAATATACATTTCTAAAGAGTAACCTATTTAAGGAAATCAGGAATTTATTCGTTCATTACACTTCTTCAGTCGAAGACCAACGATAGTTCATCGCATAGAGCACCGTTTCATGTGACAGTAGAGACCTATTCTGGATAGAATTTTCGGGCAGCATGCAGTGTATGTTAAGGTGGCATTTGCCTGGCTGGTAGAGGAACCAGCCTTTTTTCGTTTGGCACGCTTTTCTTCCAGAGCTGAGATCATTGTCTTTTCAATGTACGTATCTTTCTTTGTCACAGTCTCTTTCATAGTGGTGTATTCTAGGACTGCATCTTCCCAGTAATTAAGGAAACCAGGGATTGGACATGTCATTTTTATACGAGTATTCATAGTCGCTGACCATTACAACAAATATTCTGGACATCACAACATAATTTCCTGGTCATCACTACATCATCTCCTGACCATACTTACATAATCTACTGACCCTCCCTACATCATCTCCTCGCCATACTTACATAATCTCCAGGCCATCACAACATTATCTTCTAGACGTCACTGCGTAATCTCCTGGCCATCACAGCATAATCTCCAGGCCATCACAACATTATCTTCTAGACATCACTACTTAATCTCCTGGCCATCACAACATTATCTTCTAGACATCACAACATAATCTCCTGGCCGACACAACATAATCTCCTGGCCATCACAACATTATCTTCTAGACATCACAACATAATCTTCTGACCATCACTACATTATCTTCTAGACATCGCTACGTAATCTCCTGGCCATCACAATATTATCTTCTAGACATCAATACGTAATCTCCTGGCCATCACAACATAATCTCCTGGCCATCACAACATAATCTCCTGTCCATCACAACATAATCTTCTAGACATCACTACGTTGTCTCCTGACCATCACTACATTATCTTCTAGATATCACTACGTAATCTCCTGACCATCACAACATTATCTTCTAGACATCACAACATAATCTCCTGGCCATCACAACATTATCTTCTGACATCACAACAAAATCTTCTGACCATCACTACATTATCTTCTAGACATCGCTACGTAATCTAATGGCCATCACAACATAATGTTCTAGACATCACAACATAATCTTCTGACCATCACTACATTATCTTCTAGACATCGCTACGTAATCTCATGGCCATCACAACATAATCTTCTAGATATCACTACGTAAGCTCCTGGCCATCACAACATTACCTTCTAGACATCGCTACGTAATCTCCTGGCCATCACAATATTGTCTTCTAGACATCAATAGGTAATCTCCTGGCCATCACACGTTATCTTCTGTCCATCACAACATAATCTTCTAGACATCACTACGTAGTCTCCTGACCATCACTACATTATCTTCTAGACATCACTACGTAATCTCCTGGCCATCACAACGTAATCTCCTGGCCATCACAACATCACTACATAATTTCCTGGCCATCTCTACATCATCTACTGACCATACTTACATCATCTACTGACCACACTTACACCATCTTCTGGACATCACTACATAATTTCCTGGCAATCTCTACATCATGTATGACCATACTTACATTATCTACTGACCATACTTACATAATCTCCTAACCATCACTACACCATCTTCTAGACATCACTACATAATCTCCGGGCCATCATTACATAATAGCCTGGCCATCACAACATTATTCTTCTAGACATCATTACATAATCTCCTGGCCATCACAACATCACTACATAATTTCCTGGCCATCTCTACATCATCTACTGACTATACTTACATCATCTACTGACCGTACTTACACCATCTTCTGGACATCACTACATAATTCCCTGGCAATCTTTACATCATGTAATGATCATACTTACATCATCTACTGACCATACTTACATAATCTCCTGACCATCACTACACCATCTTCTGGACATCAATACAAAATCTCCTGGCCAACACAACGTAATCTTCTAGACATCACTACATTATCTCCTGGCCATCACAACATTATCTTCTAGACATCACTACGTAATATCCTGGCCATCACAACATTATCTTCTAGACATCACTACGTAAGCTCCTGGCCATCACAACATTATCTTCTAGACATCATTACATAATCTCCTGGCCATCACAACATTATCTTCTAGACATCACTACGTAATCTCCTGGCCATCACAACATTATCTTCTAGACATCACTACGTATTCTCCTGGCCATCACTACATAATCCTCGGGCCATCACAACATAATCTTCTGGCAATCACAACATTATCTTCTAGACATCACTACGTAATCTCCTGGCCATCACTACATAATCCTCGGGCAATCACAACATAATCTCCTGGCCATCACAACATTATCTTCTAGACATCACTACATAATCTGCTGGCCATCACAACATTATCTTCTAGACATCACTATGTAATCTCCTGGCCATCACAACGTTATCGTCCGGCCATCGCATCATAATATTTGGACCATCACAGCTTAATCCTCTGGCCCTAACAACATAATCTTCTGACCATCATAACATAATCTTCAGATCATCACAACATAACCCTTCTGATCATCACATATAATCTTCTGGCCCTAACAACATAATCTTTAGATTATCATAACATAACAATCTTCTTCATCAAAAATTGATTATTTTCTCCCAATTTTGATATTCTTCTGTCACAGGAAGTAAAAAAACAAAAAAACCACCAGAGTACTAAAAGTCAACAGGGAAAAAAACGTCCACTCAAACATCGTGCCATTACCGGAGTGACCACTAACGCACGTGATCTACCACCGAAGTCGAACTGACCTGGTAGTGGTATGGGTGGGTTGGTAACACTGTATGTTGGAATGTGTGATACATAAGTAAGTAGTAAGTGCTTTGAACAAACCCACGAAAGTAACTAAATAAAGGGGACAGTACTCTAAAAAAAAAAAAAGAAACAAGTTTCGGCCAGAAGTCGCTGTTGATATCAAAACGTGAGCGATTGAAGAATTCAAACTAGGACCATAAATAAAAAAAATACGTCGTCTGCTTGAGGTTAAATAAGGAAATACAAACACAGGCTTTCCCTCCAGCATTATTAAATTCCAGTTACGTCTGTTTCCTGAATATTGATAGCTTCCTGACTATTGATTTTATTTTCTTCAAATACATCTTTTACTTTTGATACAGGCCATCTTTTAACTGTAGTTAATGTAAAGAGTCAAGAAGGGCCTAAAGCTTATGACTATCTGAAATGGTTTTGCTTTTATTAAACAGGGTATTCTATGCATTAAAGCTTCAACCATATTGTGTACTAGAAATGTTCTTATTTCATTTAAATGAACAACTTGGCTACGCAGGATACAATAAACTACAATTATTTATGTTAATGAAATCAGAAATAATTTCCAAAATTAAACACTTGTCAGTATATAAATAAAGTAACAGTTAATAATAATAATAATAATTGCTCGAGTTGGGATTTGAACTTCAGCCCCCTTGTCAGGTGGCCAATCCGTAGCCTTGCGAACTACTTTTATAGCGCGCAGCTTGACATATCCTCATTATAGGGGTCTACACTTGACAGTCTAAATAAGACTAAATATAGCCCAGATCAGATCTAGTTATATTTATAATATATATATATATATATATATATATATATATGTATAGGCCTATATTATAAATATATTGATAATTTGAACAAAATTTTAATTGTTAAGACAATAACTTATCTTCTGACAGCTTAGGGGTGCAGATTTATTCATTATGTAAATAATAGTAGCACATTAAGAAATTAATCGGATTCGAACAGCATTGTACACCATTACCAGGTAACAAAAGGCCTACTATTCATTATCATTGGCTTAGGTCCTATGTCTAGTTATTGATAGTTTAGATGTGTAAATTCATATTAGTTCTAGTCTAAATATACATCTAGTAGCTTCTATATCAAGGTTCTATATCTAGTTCTAGATCTAGACTTAGATCTAGATATAGACTGAGATCTAACCCTAGATCTTGACTTAGATCTATTTCAAGATCTAAGACATAGATCTAGTTCTAGAACTAGACTTAGATCTTGAATCTAGATTTAGATCTAAAACTATGTCTTGATCTAGATAGATCTATGTCTAGTTTGTATGACAAATGACAATGGGGATATTTTCGTGTTGCCAATTTATCTAATTTTGTTTGAAGAATAAATCTTTTTTAGTATCTCTTTATTACATGTAACATGCTATAAATTTTGAATATATGGACAAGTTAATAATTATTATTTTAAAAAATATAAGTGTACGCTAAATTAATATACGGAGATGCTGTGGCTGAGGAGTAAAGCACTTAGAACCGGAAGTCCCGTGTTCGAATCCTGGTGAAGACTCTAGGTGGACCACTTCATGGGCCGATTTAGAGTTTGTGTTTCCACACAAACTGTCTATGTAACTTTTTTTTGTGTGCATTTTTACAGCTGCAAATGTGGTGATTAACAAGTGTACGCTCGTAGTATGCTTAAATAAGTAAATGCATCTCTGGATTTACGGCAGTGCGTTAACCTGTGACTTTATCAGACACGCACTAAAAATATAACACACTTTTCCAACTAAAATATGCACATTAAATATTTCTTTTTGACGGAGAGTGAGATTGAATCTCTTCTAAAATATAAGTATGCTTTTAAATATAAGTATTTTCACCCATAGTTGGATAAGTAGTAATACTTTTGAAAAATTGTGGGGGCTACCACAAGAAATCCTGTTCCTGGGCCTCCACAAAAATCCTGTTCCTGGGCCTCTACAAAAAATCATCTTCCTGGGCCTCCAAAACAATCCTATTCCTGGGCCTGTACAAAAATCCTGCTCCTGGGCCTCTACAAACTTATAAATGTTAAACTCAATCTACGCTAGTTATGGAATCTACCCTCCTTGTCGTAAAACTGTCTTCTGACAAAACTCAACATGGAGTTCTACTTCCCTAGATTTAAGTACTGTTGATAATCAACACAAGAGCGATACGCTAGAGTCTAGACAGACAAATTGTTAAGATACTGGAATGAAGGAGAACTGTCTCCTACCAATTGCAGGGTGGACAGACACACACACGCAGAATGCGTAAAAAAACTACATTGAAAGCGCTGGATGGCGCCACTGGGTCAACACATTGTCTAAGGACAATGAAAACGTGTCTGAAAAGATTGCTCGAGGCAGACAAAAAAAAAAGTTCCAACCATGGCGCTTAAATCAAAATGAATCAGAAAGAAGGGAGCATTAGGAGGGCCTCAAAAGAATCAAGCCCCAATTCTGACCGAGTCCTTCCACGTACAAAGGATAAATTAGTCACGTGACGCATTCAGTTCGAGGTCATGGTCGTCATTGACCTCTTGGACCAAAACACACTCGAGGTTCTGGTGCTTTACAGTAAGCTTAAAAGTTAAGATAAAGGGTAAACCTTAGTATTGACATATGAGCGGTAAAGCGTTTGGCTTCTGAACCGGGGTTCTTTGGGCGCCTTCACTTTCTACAACTAATATCAGCTGTCCATTAGACAAGGGTAGACTCAAAGGCGACTAAAAGGCGTCAAAAGATCCGAAATTTTAAAATCCGGACAGCATCGGTCCGGAAGAGAAGGATTAGCACTCAGTCAAGACGCGACTAAACTATAAACTAGTATTATGGTACAACCAGTGCCACTTTGGATGGCTGCCTGGTCGTGCGGTTTGCGCGCTGGACTGTCGTTCGGATTTATCGATGGCCGAGGGTTCAAATCCTGCCCACTCCCGTCACCTCTCACTTGTTTTGTTTGTAAAAATGTTTGACCATTTCGGATGTTCCTTCCAATTCTGATTTCTAACCCAAACATCCAGCAGGGACAGCTGGGGATGACTGGGAGCAGGTTCGAACCCTGGACCATTGAAACAACAGTCCAGAGCATATACCACGCCAGCATGCAGATATTTAATATGTATTGATTGAGCTAATTATCTTTTAGTACAATTAGTAAAAAAAATATATATATATATTCAAACTTTGCGATCTATAGGTCAGATGATGTAAAGGTCATCTGTTTCTGTGGCCCTCGGATAACGAGGGGGGGCATGTGGCCTGCACAACGACCAACTATCTATACTTTTCCCCAGCTATATCTCAGGTACCGTAGCTTATGCACAGCCTTTCACTTCACGACTGAAAAGGGGAGGGTGCATAGAGAGAGAGAGAGAGAGATTATTGGGTAAATACCCTCTCTCTCTCTTTTTCTCTCTCTCTCTGCACCCTCCCCCTCTCAGAATACAATAATTTATATCTCTAGACCATTACGTCGCCTTGAGAGTCCTATTTATCCAATACCAAGCCATTCCTCCCTATCTGTGAAAGTCCAGGGGGAGCGAACTAGTGACCGTTCATTGATTGATGATGTCCCTTTCATCAGTATTTTGTTTTATTCACTTTTTTTTTAACCTTCTTCTCTTAACATTGTTCCCAGAAGTCATCTGTTGACATAGTCTGGTGATCCCTTGAACCTCCTGAGTCGAATCTCAATTTTGAGTTGTTTAAATAAAGATAATAATGAAACCTTATTTACAAACATGTCTTGTTGACTTACTTACTCGGCGAGAGCTCGATGGGATAGTGACAGACATAATCACTGTCACTTTTGAATAAATGCCACAATGGCGCCTTTTCCAACCATAAATTCTGTCTAAACCTTTCTTCAGACTTCTAAACCTTTTTTCAGACTTCTAAACTTTTCTCCAGACTTCTAAAAGTTTCTTCTGACTTTTTATAAACCTTCTTTGAGACTTCTAAACCTTTCTTCAGATTTCTAAACCTTTCTTCAGACTTCTAAACCTTTCTTCAGACTTCTAAAAGTTTCTTCAGACTTCTAAAAGTTTCTTCAGACTTCTAAATCTTTCTTCAGACTTCTAAATCTTTCTTCAGACTTCTAAACTTTCTTCAAACTTCTAAACCTTTCTTCAGACTTTTTTATAAACCTTCTTTGAGACTTCTAAAATATTTGAAAACTTCTTAACTTTTCATAACGAATGAACATCAATGGCAGGACACAATGAGTTTTATTTGTTTTGATGAACGAAATAATTGTCTGTCGAAGAAATCATATAATACAAGCTTTTAGCTAAGGGCTTTAGGGTGCGACTATTGAGTGGTTAAGCGCTTGGCTTCCAAATCTGGATTCCTGGGTTCGAATCTCGGTGAGTACTGATAATTTGAATTTCGGGATTTTTAGGGCGTCCTGAGTCCACCCAACTCGACTGGTCGTTGTGCTGGTCACACTGTTCATTTGCCCTATAAGTTTGAAAGGGAAACTTTACTTTCACCCAAGGATTGAACCAAGCTAAAAGACAGCACCAGGCCAAGAGACAGCAACAAGCTAAGAGACTGAGCACGCATCACTACCTTATAGTATTAAAAAGATGAAAAAAAAAAAAAAAGGATGAAATGATTATGGAAGTTAACTAAAACTACATCATACACAACTGTAAGTCATTCAAACGGTTGCCGACAACTGACATAACAAAATTGCATCCAGACTTGGCAGAGTTCCAACTAAATTACTCAAAGAAATAAGTATCGAGCATAGCAAGCGATCAAAATACTTTTTTTCAGGCCTAAGCTAATCAAGGTAGGGTACCGCGGGACTGTAGAGAACTAAATGCCAATCCACTTTTTAAAAACGGTTATACATCTGATCCATTGAACTAACGACCGGTATCACTCAGAAGCATCACATGTGAAATACTATAACACATAATATTGTAACAAAATAAAAGATAAATATAAAGTCCTAACATGGCCTTAGCACATTCAGCACCCTTGAAACTCAAACAATAGGTCTTATTGATGACATTTAAAGGGTTTATATAATAATGAACAAATGCCACAACATTGGACTCTTTTAAGGCATTTGATAAAGTTCACCAGCATAGCTTGCAGCATAGTCCAAAACAAAATCTAGACTACATGAAGATAATAACCAAACAAACCAAACAAAAAAAAACACAAAAACAAGATACTAAAATTGACAAAGAGAATTAAAAGAATTACAGAAATGGGAAACAAATCGGAGCTTGATTTACACTCAGAAAAATACTAGTTATTAAAAGTAACAACATCACTAATAGCACACATAAAAAATAATAAGAAAATAACAAAAGAAAATAATAACAACACAAAAAAACAACAACAACAACAATGACTAATAGTTATTTTATACAATAACAATAAGAAAACTTTGTGGAGCCTATAATAAGGGGAGAAAACTCGTATTGAGGTCTATCCAGTCATTATGTTTCAAGCTTCACGATAAGTTTAATTTAGTGAATTTATACATGAATTTATATTATAAAGTGTATTATTGCTTGATGTATATAATGTGCCATTTGTGGGCCAATAACTGCATTGCCTCCAGCCTGCGCAGAGTATTTTCAAAGTGATCATTGGTTCACGCAGACCAATACCACTCTTTTAACTAAATGCAGTTCACGTTCTGAGACGGCTGTTAATAACAAATACTACAGCCCAACCTGGGTGTAACAAAATATGTAGGTCACAGCTAGGGTTACGCAGCCCCAGTAAATACTGAATCCCTCACTAATCTTCGGACTCGAAGACAAGCCTTATTATAGTGTCAATCTTTATATTATTTAACTTGATTAAAATAATTTTGATTCGTAAATAGTAATATAATTGTTATTTATTGAGGTAAACACATTTCTTCGACATAAATTTAGACGTTGGGTTATTTAATTACACTCATACATATCATAGAGACGTAGTAACCACCTATTCCCACCATTATATCGTATTATATCTATATTTAGAACAGACTCCATTTCTTATTTCAGCTCAGACAATAATTGAAATGGTTACATTATAAGAATATCCACATCTATTATACGACATATAGATACACTCTAGCGTCACTCAAAGACTAAGAGACAGTTCTGTTCTACTCTAGTTCTGGTAACGTGAGATTTTTTCTGAATGTCGCCTGTCGATTTCAAGTTCCTGTTTTTCTTCTCCCCCAGACCTATCATAGCCATCATCTAGAGACGAGTGTGCTGACGGTCGTCAATGGCTTGGGTGAAATCGATTAGATGCTGGGTTTACATTTGGATGAAGTTGTGTTTATAGTACAAGTTTCTATGGTTTTTTTTTTAATGTTTTTTTGTGTGTGTGTGTGGTGGAGCTGGGTTAAAGATTAGGCATCTAAACGCTATTTTAGCTTTACAGACTGAATTGGGGAAAATTTGAACGGGTGACTTAGAGGAAGAATGAAAAGAGGACGCTATAAGATAGATCTGTGAGTGTGCTTTTGTGTGGGCGACTGCCTCTCTGTGTCTGCCCATGGGTCTCTGTGTCCACGTGAGTCTGTGTCTGTCTCTGTGTCTGTCCATGTATATCTGTGTCTGAGGATGTGTCTCTGTGCCTGTGGATATATCTCTTTGTCTGAGGATGTGTCTGTGTCTATCTATCTGTCCATGTGTCTGTGAGTGTGTCTTTGTGTGGTCGACTTCCTCTCTGGGTCTGTACATGTGTCTCTGTGTCTGTACATGTATCTCTGTGTCTGTACATGTGTCTCTGGGTCTGTACATGTGTCTCTGTGTATGTACATGTGTCTCTGTGTCTTTGTATCTGTGTCTGTACATGTGTCTCTGTGTCTGTTAATGTGTCTCTGTGTCTGTGAATGTGTCTCTGTGTCTGTGCATGTGTCTGTGTCTGTGCATGTGTCTCTGTGTCTGTGCATGTGTCTCTGTGTCTGTGCATGTGTCTCTGTGTCTGTACATGTGTCTAAGTGTCGGTACATGTGTCTAAGTGTCGGTACACGTGTCTCTGTGTTTGTTCGTGTACGCTGTGTCTGTACATCTCTCAAAAAGCACCGGCGACTCCAAAAGAAATGGGTCTCCGCAATATAAATATTCACATTTTTTAACCTATTAAAATTTACATCTTAAGTTGGCAACACAAACTTGGTTAAAACAAATGTACGCTTGTAGCCTGATCGTAATATATAACGGGCCTTACCCGCTACAAACTCAAAAATATACACAATTTGTACTAGAAAAATACACAGTAAATATTCTATTTTTCAAGAAAAAAAATGAGATTCAATTGACTAGTACCCTATTTTCTTCTTCTAAAATATGACATGCTTTTAGATATATGTATTATTATTAATAAGTAGATTTGTATTAAATCTTTAAAAAAAAAGATAGTAGCCTCAATAAAAATCTTGCCACACAAACGTAAATCCGGCCCTGTGTACATGTGTCTATATATTCCTGTACATGTGTTTCTACATTTCTGTACATGCTTCTATACATTGCTGTGGAAGCGACTGTGTGCGTGCCATTATATGCTTTTTAGTAAGAGTGTACATTTTATTGTGCGTCTTTAGATATGCCGATTCCGTAATGTTGTTATTGCCGGAAGTGGTAATGGATATAAGCTTGCTTCCGATAGCATGTATCTCAAATTGCCTTTGGCCTTCGCGTGTGGTTCAGCTATTTGGCCCGCTGGGGGCGGCTTAAATACACTAACAGGGGCAAAGGCGAATAACTGACGCCGAAACCAGTAAGCTTGGGGCAGGAGGGGCTTTGGCTGGCTACCCACATGGGCGAAGGAAACCTCTGCAGTTTTTCAGCTATATCCAAACATATTAAAGGCTTCGCGATTCAACTTTGAGAAAAAATCAAGATCGAGTAACGTTTTAGCAGCTTGCAGAAAACAGTGCTGATAGAGCCTATTGTCATGATTTCAAACTGTGTTGGCACTTATCATACCCTTGTATAGATGAGATGCAAGGAGAACTTGGAACCTATGTGAGCGAAATCTTTCCGACCATAGCCAATGCCCAGACATTCATTTCATTTCCATCCATGATAGCTTCGCGCCTTAAGTGCCTCTGTGTACTAGAGCCTTTGTGTTTCTGTACATGTTCATATGTGTAATGTTTCATATGTTTCTGGGTGTTTCTGGTGCTTTTTTATTCAACGCATACGTCTGTATCTGTGTCTTTTGGTGTTTTTTTGCACAAGTGTCACCATGTTTGTGACTTTCATTTTACACCTGTTGATACATCTATGTTTTTCTGTCACAAAAACATCTAGGTTAATGTCCAGGGCTTTTGCAAGAGATGGTTTGAACCTCTCAAGCCCTCACTCCAATGGAGTTGGATGACGATGATATTGATGATTTGTGTGTGTCCATGTGTCTTTCTGTGTGTCTTTAAATGTGCCTGTGTGCAAGTGTGTCTTTCATAAGTGATCGTTTCTACTTTTCGTGTAAAGTGTGTTATTTGAAAGTGTTTTCTCTGTTCCATTCTATTTCTGCAAAAGGTTTTATTTATTTTAACTTATGGATTTTCATGAAGAGAATTTGTTTGTTTTTTTAACTGGTCTAGAAAAGGAAAGAAGATGAATGGAATATTGATTGCTACAAAACTGATGGAATTAGATAAAAGGAAAGAAGGACATAACGATACATTTTCATAAATAATAAATTGGTTTAAAATTGCCCGTCTCCGGGCCTGATCTCGTGATAGAGGCGGAGGCTAGCTCATGTTGAGTATATTTCGGATTCATTCATGACACAAGGAAATTGGTTGTTCAGTCCAAGTCTGTTCATTTGTAAAGAAGAAATTAAAATAAAAATCTGCTATAATTATAAATATATATTGCAGGCGTGTCAATGTATGTATTTAGTACATGTATTCGATAATTTATTATATCTATGTTAAATGATGGAATATTCAATAACGGGTACGCAAAAATACGACACATTGATCAAGACATCTCTTAAACTGTCGTATCAAATCGCATGAAATGGCTTTAGGAAATATAGATCATGTGAAACACAACTAATAGGACTAATTGATGATTTTTCAAAAGGTTTAGATAATAGTGAACAAATAGATTTTTCCAAGGCTTTTGACAAAGTTCACCACCATAGTTTGCTTAAAAAATTAAAATATTTCGGCATTAGTGGTCCACTGCATCAGTGGATTAAAGATTTTCTGATAGGGAGAGAACAAACTGTAATAATAAATGGCTCTAAATCAACACCAATAACAGTAAACTCAGGTGTACCTCAAGGAACAGTCTTGGGTCCACTACTATTTTTAATTTACATAAATGATTTACCAAATTGCATTAGTTCAGGAACAAAAGTCAGATTATTTGCAGACGATTGCATAATATATAGAACAATAAAAACAACACACGACACAGATATTTTACAAAGAGAATTAGATGAATTACAGAAATGGGAATCAAATTGGAGCATGTCTTTCCACCCAGAAAAATGTCAGTTGTTAATTAATTCCACTTATCTTATTCATGGCAAACCAGTAACACAGACTAAAAACGCAAAATACCTAGGTGTTTTAATAAATGAAAAACTGTCATGGAATCCACATATTGATGAAATTATAAAAAAAATTCAACAAAGCATTAGGGTTTATTAAAAGAAATTTCTATAAATCAAATAAGAACATAAAAATAAAATGCTATTTAACCTTGGTTAGGCCAATAATAGAATATGCATCCACCGTTTGGGACCCCTAAACTCAAGAAAACATTGGGAGACTGGAACAAACACAAAATAGAGCAGTGGGATTCATTGCAAACGAATGTTCACGTTTGACTAGAGTGACACCATTGGTAGAATCACTAAATTTAGAAAGCCTTCAGGACATAAGACTCAAAAGTAAAGTAGCAATTATACATAAAACACTGAACCATAATCTTCAAATACAAAAACAAAGTTTAATAAAATACTCTGAAAGACACAAAAATAAAGGCACATTCCTCGTCCCCTATGCTAGGACAAATTTGTACAAATACTCCTTCTTCCCTAGTGCTATTAGAGCATGGAATGGGTTGCCTGAGCTAGCCAGGAAAACCAGTGACTTGGCAGAATTTAAGTCATTGGTTAATATGCATGACTAAATGCATGACGCGTAGGACGTAATCATCTTCTTTTTTGAAGTAACGTCTGTATTATATAAGATAAGATAAGATAAGAAATTTCGTACACTGGTTCCATTTACCTCCTATGCAATCCCTAAGAACCAGCTTTGACAGTCACATCTTACTACCGCTATTCGTAAAAAACCACAAGCTTTCTATCAAAACTTTAAATTTTTATTTTCGGTATTTCCCAAAAAGGCGCAGCTTATATATAAAAGCTTATAGAACTTGCACACTAAATTCGTATTTTTAAAGCAATTTATTTTTATCCTTCCATGAGACAACCTTTTATTAATATGCATTACGTCATTTCCGCTTCCTTTTAGAAGCGTTCTAAATTTTAAAAAAAAGACAACAAACACTCATAATAGCATTATAAAGATAGATCTAGAGTGGTTTTTTTTTCCCTTATGATTAAAAGATTATTTTTAAAAAATATTAAAACTAACCTTTGATGCTATTTACAGATTCAGAGTCTGAAAAGTATGTGGTGAAGAGTCGATCAATCGAAGGGTGCTAAAAAAAAGTGAAGGGTCCTTTTTTTAATAAAAAAAAAGGCCGAAAAGTGTGAAAGCGGGTGTTTGTGTTTGTGTTTGTGTGTGTGTGTGTGTGGGGGGTGGCGGGCGTTATAAAGCGGGTCTTTCCAAATCAAGTCAAACGTGTATGTCGTGGAAATTACGATGCGCATGTAAAAAAAACAACAACAACCAAAATGTTGGTTCCAGAAAGAGAAAAATAGAGACAGACAGAGAAAATTAAAGAGCAAGATTGAGACAGAGAAGTAAAGAGAAAGATAGAGACTAAGAGAAATAAAGAGAAAGTGATAGATCATCGAATATCCCTCGACCAGACAGACATCCTTGGTTATAGGTATGTATTTATATCACATTAATCTATACTTACTAACCGCTTGCTTTGTGAAATCACAACAACGCTCTTGAAAAAAAAAAAGATACTGATTTAGTACGAGTGGGCTGTATTAGCACCTTAAGGACTATCAATAAGATTTGTATCATTTGTTACCTCAGTAAGACCAGCCAGGCGATAACTAATTGATGGACCATGGTCCAGTCCACGGGCCACTTCGACACGAGACAATCACTTGGATGGGGCACTGGTCATTGACTTTGGAAAACCCCTGCGATGAGGGAAATTATTTCGGACTGGTCAGTCCCTCGGTTATCAAAAAGAAATTACTGTAAGGGTCTTTAAGGCGGGACTGTGAATGAATGGGCGCGCGCGTGTTTCTGTAGAGACAGAGCGAGATACTCACTCTATGCCAGGCTGAACTGTTTTCCGTGCGACTAGTTTTATTAAGACTATTTGCTTGCCCTGAAAGCCCGTGCCAAACGAGAGAATGGGACAATGGGGGTGGTACTTGATAGGTTTCGTTTTTCATAATTTAATCCTTTTGTGATGTAGAGACTCTCCGCTTTTTGGAGCTCGGAGTGAGAGGGCAGGCTGCCAATGATAATTAGTGCGTCGGCACACCATGTTATGATGGAGAGCCTTTCATTGTTATTGAAGCACTTAGTGTTAAGATAGACATTTAGCAGAGGGAAAGATTTAATTAGGTCGATATCAAGAAGAAACATTAATAAACCCTTTTAAAAGCTGTCAGTTCCATAAAGCTAACATTGTACTAGATAAAATCTATGGGTGCAGAGTTATAATATGTAATTAGAGTAACGTGACAACTGTTGGATACTGAAAATCGTGCCAGGGACACACCTTCACACAGGGGCGTAGTGAGCCTAGGTGGCGCCTGGGACAAGGTACTTTATGGGTCCCCCCCTCCTTTTTTTTTCATGAACTAGTGGCCCTGTGAGAGGGGCGCTAGTGGCTTGGTGCCCCTCTTTCCCTTTCTCCCCCCCCCCCCTCACTACACCTCTGCCTTCACAGTCCATGCCATTGAATAGGATACTATCCAAGACAAAAGACAGAGAGGAATGGATAAAGACGGGTCACAAATCTTGTGTGGTTTCCCAACAGAGTGACAGACTAAGGGATAGGTGAAGGTGAAGATCTGCTGCAATCACGAACGCCCTTGACACTGAGCGATAAAACAGTCATTACGGATAATACATATTCAATTTTCTTCTCCATTTTTGACAATGATTATGACGTTACTGCTTTAAGCTTTTCACATCATTGACTAGTTAATCAGAGAAATTATCTCCTGATAAACAAACAGACATATCGATTACCTTGTCAAACGAGTCGACGTTTTAAGTTATCTGATACTTAATCTTTTCCCCAGAAAATGTTTAGATTAGTCAATGACTAATTATAATAACGACACAATTTAATCTAGGTCAACGCCAGGGATTAATTAGCTGGGTCAAAGAAAAGAAGAAATTAGCTAAGTGAAAGTCAACGATTAATTAACTATGGCTAATTGGCTAGGTCGACGTGAAGTATTAATTAGCTATGTTAAACATCAAAGATTAACTAGAATAACATCATAGAATAATGAGCTGGGTTAATATTAAGGATTAATTAGCTACTTAAAAGGCAAAGATTAATTAGCTAGGTCAAAGTCAACGAATAATTATCTATGCTGACATCAAAGATTAACAAGAATAACGCCAAGGAATAGTTAGCTAGACCAATCAAGGCACAAACCAAGAGTTAATTAGCTAGGTCAGTGCTTCCCAAAATTTCTCCTTAACTCAACACTTCTCGCATCCTGAGTATTTAACAGAACCCTTTGCTTATTGTTTTTAGAGAGATTAATTCACGTGGTGGCCTACTAGTTATTTATTCCATTAGTTCGTGGAACAAGTATTCAGGCCTCGCGGAACTCTTCCCAGTTTTGGAAACACTGAGCTAGGTAAAATTAAAAAGAAACATTTAGCTAATGAAACACGTTCCAAGATTAAGCAGCAGGAATAACAGTTCGGATGAATAAGCAGCTAATGAACAAGACACAGCTGGTGAAGATGAACTATTTACATCATACACGAATCAACCGATGTTCCAACTTACAATAGAACGCAAATTCAATCCTCATTCGATCATCATCACTTCTGAGCCGAGATCAATTGATACCGACATGATTCTCTTACAATGCATTGTTTTTTAATGTCAAGTATATTTGATTCCACTTTCGTGGCGAACCCAACACGCAGAGGACGCAACAACAAATAAAGAAACATGGTGTGTGATATTGATATGCAGTATTAACGCCATGCTGTTACGTTTTCAGGTCAAACCGACATTTAACCGAGTCTACTAAATATATGTAACTAATTGTCAGGTGTATGCAGAGAAATGTAAAAATAAAATTTAGTTTGAAGAAAACAACACCCTAAAAATTAAATCTTGATTAACGAGTAATTCTAACTCTAGGTTTTGTGTGAGAGAGAGAGAGAGTTACAGGCAGGTTTCAGAAATACCAGAACTATTTTCTATCTCAACTAGGCCGGTGTGATGAGGTGTAACAAAATATTCATACGAAGGACGAAATAGTGAAGGCTCTCAAAATCTTTGAGGCCAAAGACAATGACTAAAATATTTTAATTTAGAGTAACTAAAACCAAGCAAGATGAAAGAAAAAAATGTTTATCAAAGAAAAAGAACCGCAAAAAACTTCCAATTCTGCAGAATTTAACTCCCTTTTCCATTTAAAAGAAAATGTATTAATTATATATATTATAATAATTAACTAATTGGATAATTTTGTAATTGATCATGTCATCGATGATGAATAATAATGAAAGATTTCCATTGGATTCAAGATAGAAAAGTGGGGGGAAAAACGTGTACAAGACAGACAGACAGACAGACTTAGTGAGTTAGGATACAATTTAGAAAAAGGATTAGTCAAGAGAAAGATTGAACTCTTTAAATCTATAAGACCGAAGAGAATGACCTGTTATATTGAAAACTCATTAGAATTTAAACAAATCAAATATAGGAGTGACCAAAAGATATATGCAACGCTTTCAAAATATCTGTGACCAGTGACAATGACTTATAATATTTAAAAAAATCAATTACAATTTAGAGTAAATATTTTATACAATTGAATGATTATATATTGTATTGAAGAGTCGTAATATATAAAGTCGTGATATATAACGTCGTGATTTATAAAGTCGTGATTTATAAAGTCGTAGTATATTAAAGTTGTAAAGTATAAGGAAGCTAGATATTAGAGTTCTCATACTTTTCCTTGAAGCTTCTCCACTTTCCTGACATCCATGTGTCTCAAGACGCGTGCTGAAACTGAAATGACCGCATGTTTTTTTTTTTCTTTTCCAGTTCTTTCCAAGGCTATTGACAACGTCTGCTCGTTTGCTTTGAGATTTTAATTTTTTTTTAGTCGGTTATTTTAGCTTTGAGAAAAAAGGAGTGAAGCTATAATTTAAATTGCAGTCTGAAGAAAGTGTCACCAAACAAAACAGGTAGGTGCTGGTTGTGAGATGAGAACTAACACAACACATTTACTTAGTAGTACCCTTTGGAATTAGGACAACGTTTTTTTTGTTAAACAGAGTGCAATTACATAAAAAAGAAATTGGAAGTGTTTTATTGTTATCATGTGAACTAAATATTTCAACAAGACCAGTGTTGGGGAGTTTGTTTTTGTAACTTTTAGATGGTTTGAAGCAGAAGAATATACAAAAGAACGTGAAGAGCAGGGTAAATTGATATGTGGGATGGTGTTACCAGAATTCAACAAAACAAGTATTCTGGAGTCTGTTTGTGAAACTTTTAGCTGGTTTGAAGCAGAAGCCTTAGACATAAAAACGCGAAGAGCAGAGAAAATGAACGCAATACAGATTTTGTATTCAATTATACATATTTCAATAAAATCAGTAATATGGAGTCTGTTTTTTGTAGCTTTTAGTTGGTATGAAGCAGAAGACCAGACAAAAGATTGTGAGGGGTATATAATGAGGAAACAGCAGACAGAAGAACGTAAAGTTTTGTGTGTTTAAAACAGTAACTTTCATGTGAGTTCAGATATAAATATCTAATATATAAAGCAAAATGTTAGGCGTATGTATGTATGTCCAGCACAAACATCAAAACCGTTTCAGCAATCTTGATAAAACACATGTTCCTTGGGTCATGTCAGAGACCGTAGTATATCTTTAATGTCCTCCCACAACCGGGTGGGGGCGGGGACTAAAAGTAAAGAAAATATCTAAATTTATCTCTATTAAAGAGTGAAACGTTTAGACCAGTGATGCCCAACATAAATCGACCTGCGGGCCTTTTTATTTCCGACACTGGTGTCGCGGGCCACATAATGGAAAGGTACAAAAATGAAATGAAGTCGTCCTGAATCTATTTGATTAGAAACCCGTGTATCTAGCACTTACATTCATTAATGGGATATTAGTATCTTTTTTTTTCATGCGTCAGCAAACGGCGTCATTTCTTTACTAAATATATGAGCAACAGTGTAGCTAGCTTTACCAACGACTCATATTCTTGACTCTTTTTGGTAAATTTTAACATTAATCTTGCAATCTCTAGACGTAGTTTAACAATCTTTTGATTCGAATGACGTCACATTTGTTTTACAATTGCGTTTCTTTAAAAAAAAACAGCCACAATTTATTTACAACTCAAATATAATGGTTTATTATCATGTCAGCCAAAAAGTAAATTTTAATTTGTTTTTAAAAAATTCTACATTAAGAGTCTCATAAACGCACAAATGTGGGCCATGGTCCAATCAATCGGAGTCAAATTGATGACCCTAACGTAGTAAAGAGACATTTTTAAATGTTTTCTTTAAAGGGGAGGGGTAGCGGATTTTATATACTTTGTACAGACATTTCACCGGGCCGGATGGAACCACGTCGCGGGCCGGATCTGGCCCGCGGGCCGTATTTCGGGCATCACTGGTTAGACAAATCGGGTAAACCCGCCCCGCCGGCCACGTGTCATATTCGGCTAATATATATATATATAAATCATTCGGCAACATGTTATTTCACTTTTTCTTTTTTTGATATTTCTTGACTAAGATTGAAAGAAAAGGAATAGTGATCAATAAAACTCAGGCTTATATAGTTTAAAAACATGTCATTAAACTTTATTCAACTTTCTGTATCAAGTAATACACCTGCAATAGAACATATAACGTTCTGGCCACACGCAAATCTCAAAACGAAAATGCATTAAAAGAAAGAGTTCCATAAATTTCATAATTAACTCGTGAGATATCAGTGTAACTGAATTACAAAATATAAAGAAAAAAAAGATTAACATAATGTTTTAAAAAGTCTTTTTTCTCTTTAATGAGGTTGATGACTTTTTATACTTTGTTCTTCATAACTAATGAATGATAGATATAAAAAAAAAAAAAGATTTATAAACCACCTATTTTAAACCCGAGGCGCGGTGGCTGAGCGGTAAAGCGCTTTGCTTCCGAACCGGGGCTCCCGGGTTCGAATCCATGTGAAGACTGGCATTTTTATTTCAAGATACTTGGGCGCCCCGGAATCCACCCAGCTCTAAAAGTAAAGGAGGTTGCTCGTTGTGCTGGCAACATGACACCCTCGTAAACAGTAGGACACAGAAACAGATGACCTTTATATCACCTGCCCTATAGACCACAAGGTCTGAAAGGGGAACTGTTTTACTTTTATAGTAAACCCAGTGTATTTAGAAATCTAGTTTGATGATTTAGATCCAGGCTTACAAACGTAAACTGACAAATTTTAGACTAACTCTACTAAATGCTATTAAAAGCTAGAAGGTTTCGAGATGAGAGCACATGTGTCGTACTATTGTATCTTTCAAAGTGTAAAATAAATTTTTAAAATATAATAAGTTATTCTGGTGTCTATTGATAGGAATATAAAAATAATTTTGTTATATTTGAGATTTTCATACACAAAGGAAAATCCAAAAATAGCAAGCTTTCTTAGTGTACACGGTGGAGTCGCGGTGGCTTCCTGACAGAGGTGTTCCAGGTTCAAATCATAATGAAGACTGGTATTTTGAAATTTGGGACTATTTTATGGCGCACCACCCAACCTGATATTGGTTAAGGAAAAGTAAAGGTCGTTGTACTGGCCACGCTCGTTAACGTTCGGCAAAAGAAACAGATGACCTTAACCTCATCTGCCACATAGATTTCAAGGTCATTAAGAGACTGAACACTAGCTTGCACGGTGCTTCATTTCATCACTATCTGCTATACGAGAGAATAATCAAGCGTCTTCACAAGACACAAACCATTACAGTATCTTATGCGTGTTTCTATGGTGACTGTGGGAAGAGGTTAGTCATGCAGTGTGAATGATGTAAGATAATTATCATTGTCGTCAGCTGTTTTGGGTAGGAGTCGACTCCAGATCGCCAGAATAAAAGACACTATATTTGTAGTGAGTTAGCTTTTGTTCAAAATAAAGTCTACACTATTTATTGCATTTCATCTCAAGTTGAATCTGTCTATATTGTATTAAAGTTATATTTATTATGGTTCATTAAGAAGTTATTCAACTTATTTCAAGTTTTATAAGTTAAAATCCAATACGCCTACAGCGGTTTAGTTGTACAAAAACTAGAACCCATATTCAAACCTCTAATTAGCATGTCATAGTCACATCGCCTGAAGTAAAACCGGAGGGAAAAAAAAAAGAAGACACAGACAGAGAAAGCGATGGGAAGACAACATTCAAGAATGGACTTTTTGCTTGTCATTGAAAGAGATTGTATCTAAGGCCAAAGACAGGAATGGCGAAAGACGGTCGATAGACTAAGGGTCAGGTGGTGGTAAACTCAAGGTGGCAGGAACACTTGAGAGAAACCTATTCAAACATTGTTATCATAAATAATACAATCAACAACAGAAGCACATAAAAACAGATTTTGATTGGGTTAAAAAGATGTGAGACCCCATATAATCAAGAAGAGAAGCAATGCATGCGCGCGTTTAGCGTAATCGTCTGCAATCAAACCCATATGCTGTTTTCGTTTAAGGCGTGTTAATTATAGGAAAAGCACAGCAAACGCCTGCATTAACGAAATGCAGCATTGTAGCTAATTTAACAACATTACAAAGAGAGTTTGTGTAAACACACAAACTCAGATGCGCACCCCTGAAGTTCTACAAATGGATCATCTGTTCGGCAAGCAATACATGTTAAAAGACAGGTTTCAATATTTTCAGCACAAATATTAGACGCAAAAAAAGAAATTCAAAAAAATCTATCAACCTTTGACACATCGTCTCTTCCTACTTACAAAATGAACTTGAGCGGGTGTTATGGAATGTACATTCGTATTTCTATGGTGACGGAGGGAAGAGATTAGCGATTGGTTGTGAATGATGCAACATAGGTGGCATTGTCATCACTTGGTCTTAGGACAGACGACTATAAGAACGTGAGACTGTAAGGCTGTGTTAATGTAATTAGTTAGATTTTCTTAAAAATTATTTCATTTAAATCACGTGTCGATATTTTGTATATTATAAAGAAAGTTTTATTTATTATTGTTCAAAATGAAGTTATTCAGGTTATTTGAAGTTTGATTGGTTAAGATATATTTCGCCTACAACAATTTAGTTGTCTACCAGCAGTTTGGTGCTATCAGTTGACGACCAGTAGCAACACCTGGCGAGACTGACACCGACTGCATTGTTTGTCCGGCTGACGTGTTTATTAGTATTAAATTGTTAATATTTATAACGATTCAACGAACTTTGAAAAGTAATTTCCCTTGATGATTTGTCATAATTAGATATTGCCCCCTGAGCGTATAGTGTGCAGTCTACGTATATATATATGACACTTCTGATTAAATATCGTTTTGAAAATGCGTACACCTTTTTCAAACAAAAAACAGCATGATAAAACAGTAGGATGATCTATTATTATGCAAGTGTGTATGTTATGATATACAAACATATTTAACTCTTTCTCTCCTAACTGACGATACCAACGTTGATTCCACCAGAATGTGGTAAATAATTACGGAGAGAAAGAGTTAATAACTATAGAACGTTTGCAGCTCGCTTCTTAATATAGCCTCCCCCTTTTTTTTACTATAAAAAGTACACATGGTTAAAAAAGGACGGTTAACTTTCCGACGATAAAAAATAGCTGTCAAACCAAAACTATGCGAGCTTATAAAAACATGAAATCGGATTTTCAATATCTTTTCTCGTTCTCTTCTAGACTAAGCGTGTCGGACGCATGGACAGACAGACAACATAAATCAGTTGCAAAGGTCGTTAAAAAAAGGGGGGTGACAGGCATGTAGGTAATTATTATTATTCTAAATGGTGGTTCTTTCAAAATGACTACTTAAGAAGTAATTTCTAATTAAGAGAACCTTTAAAAAAATATGTTTACATAAACTGCCGTTAAAAATAATTCTACAGGTGTAAGTAGACTAACGCTTTCTCGCCCAGGCTAAAGTTATGTCCCTGGCTATTACGTATTAATTTTATAGTCGATATAGTTGTTGGCCTTGTTCAGTCGTAGATCAAGCTATGATCATTTGTTCACGTGACTGTGGAACCCAGACTCGTCCTCATAGAGCGCGTTTGAGGTAGCATTCGCTCTGGTGGTACATGAGTCAACCATTTTTCGTTTGGCGCGTTAGTCTTTCAGGAATATACTATTAAAACTTGTATTTTAATGGTCAAGAGGTCATAGGTCCTCTAAAGGACTAGCATTCACTGTTCACTTAATCTCAAACTCTTAAGCACTATACATTGAAGGGTTATATTTGATTGTTATTATTATTATTATCATTATTAACCAACTGAAATTTAAGGGCCATTAAAACAAGTCATGTGACAACAATTTAAAAAGTGCCACCAGTCATATAAACTAGGCCAAGATACCCGCATTGCATTGGTCGCTGTTAAGAGTCGATACTGTGACCTAATTCAATCTGTTTCTAGAAGCCGGGGTCAGGTCATAGAAGTCCAAAGCAAACACGTTTATTAAAATCATCCAATCAGGGAAAGAGGTCTTGAAAAAAACATACATCCGTTTCTAGAAGGTCCACAGTTAATAAAATATTTAGGAGAGAAGTTTCTAAGATTCTGGAAAGTACGGTTTAGAAAAATGTAAATTATGGGAAAGCTAGTTAGTGTGGGTCCTCGCATTGTAACGGTCTTTGCTTTGTAACGGTCTTGTGTTATAATGAGTTTAAACATTTGCGGGTCCATTAGTTGAAGTTATACTAGTTGAAGTTGTTGTATCTTTAAGTTGTTTTAATGATAAGTTATATCAGCTGAAGCTATGCTAGTAAACAGTTTATTATTATCAAGAGGATTAAAGTCAAGTCAACATTGAATTGAAACTCTTAAGTTTGTGTTTAAGTTGAAGAAGTTTAATCAAGAAGTGAGAAAAGAACACAGATGTTTCTTCAATTGGTTGTCACGTTGTTCTGTTTGATCCATAAGTAATATAAGACATACATGTAATATATATCATGCAATAAAGGAACAAAAATCATCACAGTCGCCTGTATGAGTAAGGCGAGGAAACATTATTTCAATATGTTCCTAATTCAATGAGCTTTTAAGGAGCAGATTTGGAGTCGGCAGTTCACGAGGGCCTGAAGGAGTGTCATACGCGGGACAGAGAGCCATTAGCGTAGTCTAATATGCCATACCACATAATGCTAACAGGCTCATCTGCCTCTAATGATGAAGGCCTTTTATTATTACAATATGTAATGGTTTATGTAGGTACTGACAATACGGCATTTAGAAACTAACAAAAAGTTATGTGTTAGAGCTTTCAAAATAATTGGCATCATAAAGATGCCGGGAAAGACTTCCAAAATACTGAGTAGCGAATCCATGTTTATAAGAACTGGTTTAGTTTCCTAAGCTAACGGCGATAAGGGAATCACATAACGCGGACGGGCTTGGGGCAGTTGCCCCACTCGCCGCCCCCTAAAACCGTCTCTGTAATGAGGTTCTCATGTGGAGAGGAGGATGTAGGTAGCATCATTTCCTTTAACAACGACAGACTTTATTTTTCCCCCTAAAAATGTCAGGTCCCCATTTAGAGTTGGTATTCTAAGAATCTAAACTATTAACAATCCCAATCTTCACCAGGATTTAAGCTAGAGAACACTCTGTTCTGAAGCCAAGCGCTTTATCCCCTTGCCACCGCGTCTTAAACAAACCCATTGCAACAGTTTATTATCTTGTATCTTCTGAGACAAAGGAAAAAAAGGTTGGCCACGACTGGCATATACAGGTGAATAAAACATATCCGTGAAACTCATCTGTACAATAAACAGCTAAAGATGAGAATTCTTCAATACAGTCATTGCGGAAAACTGCATTGATTTCATCAGAATAACTCGGCTAGATTCCACTAACATTTAATCAGAGATATCTGTATTCACTCTTCTCAGATTTAATGAAAAACAAAAAGTTATGAAGTGTCCAGTAACTATAAACAAAACTCTCAGATAACGAAGGCAACAAAAATATACGATTAGCCAATGGCAAAAAAATTATTGATTTTAACATTAACAAGACAGCTTGTACATTTTGAATGTAATGCAGACATCAAATAACAAAAATAAACTCGTCAGTGACACAGTGACAAGTAAAAATATTTATACATATAAATCTAAAAGAAAGTTTGTGTTTTCAAACAAACTCAAGGCTGGCTGCTTTATGACCACGTATTTGTTACAAATGCAGCATGTATATTTTGAATGTAATGCAGATTCCAAATAAGGTGTGAATTTAGATTTGTGGCTTGTTTGTGGATATGTTTTGTTTTTTTTTAAATATAACTAATTTGACTAAAAAGAAAGTTTGTTTCAAACAAACTCGTAGCCAGCCCCCTTTGTAAACAATGTCGCTCGAAAGGCAGGGTTCGATATTCTGAGTAGTACTGTCATGAAGGTTGAATAAGATTACACTAGCGCTTTTTGTTTGCTAACAATCTCATCGTAACCAGTCCCTAAGATCGGCCCTGGATTGTTTGAAATTTTTATCAAACGAACTAATTCTCTTCATTAGTCTACTGTTTTATAATGTAGTATATTTTCCATTAAAAAAAATAAATGTAATTTAATTAATGACGACTAATTGATTAACTACTTCCTTTTATTTGATTGATGTGTTGTCATCGCCAATAAATAATTGAGCAAAGTTTCAACTTTTTCTGAGAGTAGGAAGTAGGAAAAATGACGTGCAAAAGATTATGATCACACATGAAGAAAGACTCTGATGGAGCTAGTTTATATAAACGAGTTTTAAAAAATACGAAACACTCTTTAAGCACAACTTTATTTCAATGATAGGTTCATAAAGGTAAAGGCCACTAAACATGACGCTATAGACATAAGGCCCACGATATCAGCTTGTCTCCCTTAGTTACTGGTTTCCAAACTGAAATTTCTCGATGCGAAAGTAACATAAAAACGTTTTGTTACTAATTAACTCCATTGACAAATCTACTACTTTGTTTAGAATCTTGAATCTACAAGAAAGCTTTCTGTAGAAAAACTTGTTGTTTACACATCACTTGAGACCTTGACGCGTACAGCAACGTACAATGTACAATAATGAATGGACAACGTACAATAATGAATGGAATAATATCATAGATTTCACTAATATAAGACGATAAACAGCGTAAACAAACCAAACTATAACAAAGAAACTTAATGGGTGGTGATGCGGGTAGATCCGTATATTAATCTAGTTGTGAAAGTTTATTAGACTCCAACCGTACGAAGTCATTAGTTTTCATCTACGATATGTATTTTTAGCGGCTTTCGGGGGAAAAGACGCTATTAGTTTTGTGTGAAATGATTGTCCGTCCGTCCAGTTTAGATCTCGTAAACTAGAAAAGATATTGAAAATCCGATATCATGATATTTTAGTCCATTCAAGGTTCCGCTGCAACGGCTTCATTTTTCTTTTCTAAAAGCGAAAAAATCTAATTGTTAAATCACTTATGCGAGCAGTTTTTTTTTTTCATAAAAATACAACACTTTTACAACTATTCACTATTATTAGCAGTAAACACCGGAAGCTCTTTTGTAGAGGAGTATAGTATTTGCCATATTTGTAACACATTTATGCTAATGGTTTTAGGTTTTTTGGTCAACATTATTGTTTACAATTGTATTGCTAAGTTATGTAAGTTCTGTCATACTAACTACTAAATTTACACAGAATAATGACGTTTACTTTTTTTAAGGAGAAAAGTTTTGTTTAGTATGCATTTAATTGGGTAAATGGTGTTCGTATTTGCATCCATATTGTTATTATACAGTAGTTACGCTGAGGTTGTCAATTATAGTAAAACTAAATTTCCATTTGATTGGATGAATAAAAATAATCTTATCTTATCTTATAATTTTTAACAACAATTAATAAGTAGTTTTTCATATTACCGTTGTAATCTGCAGTGCTGCAATACAGCCATAAAACACTTAACTAAAGGAATTTTTTTTTTTACGGAAATGTTTTTTCCTTTTTTTTTTTTTTTTTGAGGATTTCAATAAATTATCCCTTTACAAAACAAGTAGATAAATTAGATATTCATTATAAGAGATCAATTAGGTCAGGTTCATGTTTGACTTCACATTCATTTTCACCTATCCTTTGGTCTGCTGCACCGCTGGGGCACCACACAAGATCTGTCAACCTTCTTTCTCCATCCTTCTCTGTCAATTGTCTTTGATAGAATTTAATTCTGATGTTCTTTCTGAAAATATTAATACCTGCCTTTTTACCTGCCTGGGTGGACCACTTCGGGGGCCGATTTTGAGTATGTGTTTGCACACAAACTGTCTATTTGTAGTGTTTAACAGAGGGACAATGTTTAGGACAATATCTCATTGTAGTGTCACCAATCAATACACGTAAAAATGAATACAATAAGAAATAAAAGTTGACTGGAGTACTACCATTAGTAAGATCACTAAACTTAGAGATACTTCAGGGCATAAAGCTAAAAAGTAAGTACCAATAAGTCATAAAACACTGAACGATAATATGCGAATACAAGAAACACGACGGAATTCAATGATTAGAAATACACAACGATAAAAAAACATTTCTTATTCCCTAAGCTAGGACTAATTCGTAGAAGTGCTCTTTCATCTCTGGTGTCAGACTCTTTTAAACATGCACGACTAGATTAGAACATGGACACGAATAGGATGATATAATCTGTTTGTGAAACAAACGTTTATCTATTATATAAAGCAGAAAGTAAGGCGTATGTATGTATGTATGTATTGTATGTATGTATGAATGTATGTATGAATGTATGTATGTATGTATGTATGTTTGTTCCTAATAAGAATCGAAACCGTTCGACCAATCTTAATAAAAATTGACAAAAATGTTCCTTTGATCATGACCCAGACAATAGTGTATGTTTAATGTGCCTCTCTCAACCGGTGAGCCCTTAAAATAGACAAAAAGTAATTAATTGTATCTCTATAAAAGAACGAAACTTTTTAACACATCGGATAAACCCGTTTTCACAGTATTTTATCTTTGATATGAATATGTCGGCTAATCGGGTAAATCCAGTATCATATTCCACTTTTATTTTCGTGGCAAAATACAAAAAAAAAAAATGATGAAGGAACATTCTCCAAGTTTGACATAGATCCAAATTCAATCTAGTAGATCAGTAATGCCCAAACTAAGACCCGCAGGCCTCGGGTCATATCCGGCTAGTTACTTATAAGAAAGGACGTCTGTGGAAAGATAAGAGAGGATAGCAGATGAAAGTAAACTGTCACTCAAACATTCGACTAATGGGTAGCGTTAAATGATCAGCGATCTTTTTTCTTTCATGTTTTAAAATAGGCGATTTGCACTTAGCTATGTGAATCAATGGACATGCAGAGAACGCTAATAGGGCAGAGAACGCTAATAAGGCAGAGAACGCTAATAAGAATAAAACGCTAATAACGCCAAGAACACTAATAAGGCAGAGAACGCTAATAAGGCAGAGAACGCTGATAAGGCAGAGAACGCTAATAAGGCAGAGAACGCTGATAAGGCTGAGAACACTAATAAGGCAGAGAACACTAATAAGGCAGAGAACGCTGATAAGGCAGAGAACGCTGATTAGGCAGAGAACACTAATAAGGCAGAGAACACTAATAAGGCAGAGAACGCTGATAAGGCAGAGAACGCTGATAAGGCAGGGAACACTAATAAGGCAGAGAACGCTGATAAGGCAGAGAACACTTTAGAGAACACTAATAAGGCAGAGAACGCTAATAGGCAGATAACCCTAATAAGGCAGAGAAAACTATGCCAAGTAGGGACTAGACTTCGATGAGAACAGATGAAGGAACGGAATGCCAGACATTGGCTTGAGATAGCACATCCACGTTCAACATCCATCCGAGACTAAACCAGCTTTGTGGAAATGTCAAGAGACATCTGTTAGTGCGTAATTGTTTCACAGATACCCATGACCTTCCTTGTTTTCCACACTATGAGTAATCCTGAATATTTCATCAGGACATCGAAGCACTTCTGGCAAGCGATATAGGACATTCAGACAAGCTAAATACACGCGAGTCCTCCATGAAGTTTCATTTTCTTCACAGAAACGCACACAAGTAGACTACACATGAACCAGTGTTAACTTCAGTACAGTATAGTTTGCGTATTAGCGAAGCAGTAAGTCAAAACATTACTATACCAGCTTCCAGATGATCAAGACTAAATTAAATCAACGCCCGATATTTGGATCCAGATAAGATAAATCTCCATAAAAGTATTGGATGGTGAGTTTTAAATATATCGGAATATATTGACGTCAGATTTTAAGAATTAATAATGTATAAAGATCTATAAATGTTACAATGTCAGGTCTATAAATAAAAAGTATAAGCATATGTGGTTTATACACACCTATATACATCAATCTTTCCCAGGCTACATTTATTTTTGGTATTGGGTTCTCTAACTATAAGGAAATATCAATTTGATTTTATTTATTGTAATCATTTGTTTGATTCCTTTTGAAAGTAGAAACATGAAGTTCAAAAATGTATAATTCATTTCTCTCTCTCTGTCTCTCTCTCCCTCTTTCTCGAAAATAATAAAAACAAAATACCGTAGACTCTTGATCTATCTTTTTTTTTGTATGCTATTAGGATTATTTTTATTTATTTGTTTATTTTATTTATTTATCTTCATTTATAGCACATCTAAAAGGAAGCGGAAATGAGTTCAACATTTTTTTTTAAAGTTGACTTCTTTAAAAATACAAGAAATCCCAGTCTCCATTACTTCTACAAACTTCTATTCATACTTTATTGTAAACATAAAATTCGGCCTTTTGGGGAAATACTGAGAATAAAATACAAAGGTTTAATATAAAAATATGCGGTCATTCGCGAATAGCGTTGTTCGGGTTGCGAAAACATAGATAAATATATATATATATATATATACACATTACACCTAGACTGATTATGAAGATCTCTAACACTGCACAAAAAAATCATGAAAACGTCAAAAAGGCGTTGTTTTGTAAAGTAGCTATAAGACGTAAAGTTGTTTGTTTTATCAACCCTAACCCAGTGGCGTAGCAAGGTACCCTTGGTCCCGGGTTCAAGAATATGTTGATGGGCCCTTCCCTTCCCCCCTTCCCAATATTACGAATATTTGTGTGACAAAGAAATCCAGTAGTTTGTATGTATTATTACATTTACTAAAAGATATACCAATGCAAGTTCCTAAACACGGCTGACAGAATCATTGAAGACTTTGTTTAACTACTGCTTAGCAAAAAATTGAACATAATGCGCATGTGGCTGCTTTTGTTGAAACAATACATAGAGGCTATTCAGTGGCGTACCTACGGGGAGGGGGGGTCCCAATTTGAAAATCCTCCCCCCCCCCCGGGCCCCCAATCGAGGGGTCTCTCAAATGAGTGTCCGAAATTTGTTTTACATTAAATATCAAATATTATGCCTTTATCTAATGTCAGGATGTCGTATGTTATAATATAGGGGCACCTAAAGAGGGCAAGCCTCCCGGGTCCCATATTCCATAGCTACGCCACTGAGGCTATTATACTGTTCGCTCAAATTGAAAAAAAAATCATTGCCTTGGCATCGTATGTATTTAAAGTAAGATGGTGATTTTTTATTACTTAAGAGTACTTGTTCAGTCAGTCCTGCAGACTTCTGGTTCTCGCAAATATAAAACTTACAATTGACTCTTTGGTTGCTATTTCATTGGGTAGTTCGTCATGGAAGTTCACAAAACAATTTCAGAAAATAAGGCTAATTTAATAAAATTTAATTCTCTTTGTATGCTGTCAACCATGATAGAGAAAAATGGCACAGATTGGATCTCCTTTATTAGGTGTTTTGCTAAAACTGCATTGCCCAACAGGTCTAGTATCTCGTTTTGAATCTGTGGGTCGAGGTAAAAGCTTATATTTTTGTTTTGTTTTAAGAATTTATGTACTGCTCAGACATTGTCGTTGTTACTTGTGTCGCCAAAACTCTTAGCGATGACCACTAAATGAAAGGATGTTGCATTCTAAAGTGAAAGGTAAGATTCACAATGCGAGGAATTACTTTTTCAATTTTCTCTTTGTATTCACGGTCCACTGTTCTCGGTCGTTAACGTTGTCTGTATGTTTGGCTAGTTTGTTAATGAAGTTAAGTCATTAGTAGGCCAATCATTTTTTTATTGGCGATTCGGTTGGAAAACAAACAACATTGATGCTGTGTCAGGGTATAAATCCGAGACCACCGAATGACTGTCCAGTTCACATACCAGACGACTAAACAGCTATTCAAGTGAGGGACGCTGTTTCACGATAAATGTAATGATCGCTATATCTTAGACATTGTTGTTATAAACTTCCTTCCCAATACAGTCACAATAAGTAGCTAAAAGTCAACATCTTTGTTTCTCTTAGTAACAAACAGAATATGATGGTTCATTTTCTTGTTTGATACCTATTTTAAGTCTAAATCTAGATTGAAATGAAAAATGAAAAAAAAATGCTTACTTAAAAAAAAAAGCAGAAAAAAAGATAATACAATCCAAGGTTAATTAACAAATCGGGAAAAAAACAAAGGAAAGAATGGGAGTATGGGAACCGAACGTCCTTACCAACGCGCCGCCTCCACATTACAAAAACATGATGAAACAAGTTCCTTACAATGACTCTAGGTTTTGAAGTTAATATAAAGTTTGATATGACATATAGGATATTTTAAGGAAACTTTAAAATTTTTAAAACCATTTTTTTAAACATTGCAGTGTTGGGCAGGCCACAATTGGTCATTAGTCATTGGAAAAGGCGCGATATGAGACCCCCACGCGCCATGCAGTATTTAGTGTTGAGAAGACCTTAAGCTATTTGAGATATGAGACCCCCATATAAGTCCAGAAATTGTATGTAACTAATAAATATTTCTTGAAGGCCCTAAGGTAGAACTTATGTTGCAAACAGGGGCCCTGGCCCCATAGTTGTTTCACCATCGGGTGTGGGCCCCTAAATGGTCGTGAGCCGGGTTCATTGAACCCCTTCGGGCCATGGATACTACACCACTGCCCTAACCTATGTAACATATTTGAATGTTTTGATCTATTGATAGATCTAGTAGTCCGAGTAATCGAGTATCTCAAAAAGGAATGTCTCTTCACACAATTATTATTTTGCAATTTGTTAGATACATAATCCAGATCTAGAAAGATCTAGGTAATCAATCTAATTAAATGTACAATCCAAAATCATAAAATGATTAAAATCAACAGACTTGAATTATTTCAATTTAGGATTTTTGAAACATTCTCCAAGGAAACTAACAGGACATGAATTTATATCATAGATTTGAGTGAATATATAATTCTGTGATTAATATAAATAATAGCCTTTTCTATTTAAAATCCAAAAAATTGTTGCATTATTTTTTTAACTTTGAAAATTAAAGATCATTACTTTTCTTAAACAGAAAAGAACGATTTTCCAAGATTCGGGGCGACTTTCCTTACAGCTTAAACAAGAGTTACGTACATAACAATCTACAATCTATATATATAGGTCTGTGATATGATCATTATCGGATAAGAATTTGTTTCCATTTTCCAGTCTAGGTATAATATATATAGGTCTGTGATTGCGAATTTGTCAACACCGTGTATTACCAAGCACCTAAGAGTTTAAACAATTGCAAGCAAATTCCTACGGCAGTTGATTAAATTTTTTGTTACATCTTATGTACAGGTTGCTAGTATATTTTAATGTGTGAGGTCCTATAATATATTAGATTATGAGGTTTAAAAACGGTGAATGAGAATTGGCATTGTTCAAAATACGAATGTCTGAGATGTTATCCAGTAGAAATTTGATTCTATCGTGATAGAAATTTAATAACCACCTTGTAGGGAAATAGAATTTCATATCCAATGTCTCCAAACGCGTATATATCGTAGCTCCTATGTAATGTAATACTGAATCAATAAGACAGGTCCTACAATTCTTGGTCGATTGTCGCTAACAAAGTTAAGCTTGGCCGACCACATCGATCATGCTTATTTAGCTTACTTCATAAAAACGATTTGAACCAGTGAAGTGGCTAGGGAGGGGGGAGAATTTAAAAATCCCACTTGGCCCCCACTTGAAGGGGACCCCAAATGAGTGTGTTTTTTTTTTATTAAATAATAAATATCATGCTAAATGCAGGGACCCCAAAAGAGGTCAAGCCCCCCGGGCCCCCAAATTGATGGAAAATTTCCAGCTACGCCATTGTTTCGAACGTTCGTCTTGATCAGTTGTCTGTAGTATGTACCCTGTAGATACATCGATTATATACATTATTTAGTTTTACATCATCTTTCACGTTTTTTTTTTAGCTTCTGACCTTTTCCCTATTTTTTATTGTTGTTGTTTTGCATTGCTCCCAGACTCTTGGCGTTAGTGTGTGAGCCGAGAAATTTGGAGTGTATCGGCAGTTGAAAGGCAAAGTGATTGATTGACATCTAGTCACTTGAGCGAAGACATTCACGTTTAGTTATCCTCAATGGCAAGGTGCGATAGAAAAGAAGGAGACAACTCTCAACCACCAAAAACCAAAATGGAAAGTAACAAGTGGGGCAGAACAAAAGTCAACTCTTTTCTATCAGTGTATTTAATAAAAGACATTCACAATTTTTCCACATATTTTCAAGAAATAGTATTATTTCACAGTCAATTCAGCAACTGTTTCTAGAAAGTGTACAGTAATGAAATACAACAATTGTACGTCTTTATATAAAACTATTAACCACTTAAACCCCTTATTACTCATTGGCCCTGGTCAAATGAAATCCTTCAGGCCATGACAGCTGCATCACTGTTTTGTAACATAAAAAAAGCTTTCTTCTTTTTAATTGGTTTATGTTTGAATCATCTTATCTTTGTTACTAGTTATTGTTTTTACTGTATCTTTTATCAATAGCCTCGTTAAGCTCGGACTCTAAAAACATCAGGTGTGGACACTACTGGTCTGGACACTACTGGTCTGGACACTACTGTAATAATCTCAGACAAAGGGCCAGTCATTCGACTATCGTCAATGTTACATATGTAATCATCGCATTTTTTTCACTTGTAGCCGTAACATCAACTTCCGGGTTTCTCTGTTTTTTGTTCATTCTCCCCCCTCTCTGTACAAACACCAGTCGATATAACTGATCATTTTGTTCAGATTGTTACTCACGCCTTATTCAGACGAGGATGGAGTGACCTCTCCATTGCTGAGGGGGGGGGGGGGGAGGAGAGACAGACTTAGACAAAGCATCGTAGAAATAGCAATTGGAGACCTTTTTTGAAAGGAGCAACTCAGCCCAAAACTCATAAAAATTTCTGCAAATTACTGGGCTTGACTTAGGGAGACATGATGACAAATATGAAAGGTTCTGACAGGATCGAAGACGTCTTAAAACTTTGTCTTCAGAATCGTCAACTCATGTGTGACGACCGCTGCACAGGAGCGCAACGAGAAAAGTGGAAAAAAAAAAAAAGGGCTGAGCTTGACACTAAATGAAATTCTTTGAATAGTAAGAAAAAACAACAAGGTTACAAAGACAGTCAAGAAGGTTCTAGGTTCGACTCTCGACTCGAGCAGAGTTGTCTTTACTGAGCGCCATAATGCAGGACGGAAAGCTTTCTCCCACATAACCACTCCACCCACTGGTCCGTCCATAGTGTAGTGTAGTGTGTCTAAAAGCTTGAAATATGAGATGTATAAAAGTTATTCGAAATAAGATTGGTCAAACGGTTTTGATTTTTTTTTTGGGGAAATACATACATATATACACACATTCATACATATTCCGTACATTGTGCAATATATCTTCTTCTTATCTTATATAATACAGACGTTACTTCAAAAAAGAAGATGATTACGTCCTACGCGTCATGCATTTAGTCATGCATATTAACCAATGACTTAAATACTGCTAAGTCACTGGTTTTCCTGGTTAGCTCAGGCAACCCATTCCATGCTCTAATAGCACTAGGGAAGAAGGAGTATTTGTACAAATTTGTACTAGCATATGGGACGAGGAACGTGCCTTTATATATATTAGATATTTACAAACACATAGTTGTGGTTTACATAAATCTAGCAGCTACTTCGGTAAATGGTAATAGAAATAAAACAAATAAAGAGGCCTACCCCCCCCCACACACACATACAAACACAAACACGGCATTTCCACTACAAGCTCAAGAAGAAACTTTTATTTTATGCGAGCGGCCAAATAAATTTGATAACAAGACAATGTACAGACACAACATACACCAGGAAAAATGAAAAATCAAATCGCGGGCAGTCAACAGCTTGGTCAGATGTGATGCACTGTGTAGGTCAAGGTCGCAGCTCTGTCTGCCAGGTCACTTAATACACAGGCGACTGGGGGCGCGATGGTTAACTCTTTCTCTCCTAACTGACGATACCAACGTTGATTCCACCAGAATGTGGTAAATAATTACGGAGAGAAAGAGTTAAGACCACCGCGAAATGTCGAAATACCAAAATAGTCGGATTACTAAAGGTTAGATGTACTTTATATAGATATTTGACTTACAAAAACATTTTACTAATAATAAAATCTTCGTTTTTTTTTGTTCAATCATGACATTAATTACATTTATCAATAAAGTCCATATATGGACATTAATTACTTACAGATAAAAAAAAAAATTCAGTAAACTATTATGTATCCTCCCCCCCCCCCCCCCAAGCCTAGCTCTCTCTCGTTCTATCTCTCACACATCTCTTGTATAATTTAATAACTTTCAAAGGGTAAAAAATGTACATGGGAAAAAAAAAAAAGACTATTGTAATGAACTAGACTTAGAACTAAGGACAAATCGTTTTCGCTTTCTGTGGTTAGCTACCATTGTGGATGTGGATAATTTTTTCTGACTCTCGTGTTTGCCACTTTTGAAAGTCATAAAGTCCTTGTTGACCAGCAGAAAACAATAATCTTTCTTGCTCATCTAATAAACTGACTTGAGATGTTAGATCCACATTCAATGTATTCTGAGAACCATCCATTATTCTTCTAAATCTACCTTGAAAAGTCTTAAGCAAATTGTTGGAAAAAAACATAATCTGTTCAAAATGCGGATATCATCTAGATTTATGAGGGTTTTTTTGGTGTCGTCCTTAATGTATTTTTTTTTTAAATCTATTTTCTCCATATTTTTTATAATGTCTTAAACGGTGGGTCGCCCGATGCCATAAATCGAAGAAGAAATATCAGTGGCAGTTTCACCACGGTCTTAGGTCTTTAAAATTTCCTTTTTTTTTTTGTCAGGAAGAGATAATGTTTTCTGTTTACGTTGGCCTTGCTCGCCATCTTGTAAGATGTAACAACGTTTTAAGAATACTACAAAAAAGAAGTCTTAAACACACAATAAAAGACACTTATCTAAAGGAAAATAACAGCCAAATATCTCGAAGCTGTACAGTTATGTTCTCTGGCGGTACTGTTGCAAATCGGCTAAAAAGAAAACGGGAGCCAATATGCACAGCATAAGATAAGATAAGATAATATAATTTTATTGATCCAATCAAATGGAAATTCAGTTTGACTACAATAGACAACATCAGCATGTATATGCTCTTCTGACACAGAGAAGACTACGCTGGCTCGGACATGTCACGCATACAATATCAAGAGGCCCGAACAAGACTCTGGTCCGCCTAAACCCTCCGAGAACAAAAAACTATACAGAAAACTGCCTGGTTTGAAAAACACTGAGGGGTGAATCTCAGATATAGGATTACGGATCTGAACCCTCCGACATGTCTGAAGAGAACGATAAGGTGAAGAAGGGCATGTCACACTGAAGCATGAGCCACATTATAGCTAGAACCACGCTGAAAAAATGAGCCACATTGAAACATAAACAAAACCAAACATGAACCACACTGAAAAAAATGAGTTACATTGAATCATAAACAACACCAAACATGAGCCACACTGAAAAATGAAGCACAGTAAAGCATGTATGATTCAAACTGAAACATGAACCACACTGATGCATGAGCCACAGGGAAACATGAACCATACTAAAACATGAACCAAAGTTAGACATCAACCACACTGATTAGATATCTTTAATATTTATTTCATCACAGTAATATATTTTCATCTCTTCGGTGATATTCTGTTTACATTTTGACTTATTCAGAGCTGGACCATTGGAGACAGTCTGATATAAAGCACTTATTTAAATCATCAATGTATCAGTGACCAGGTTTTGAAAGCTGTCTAATAACTTCCCATCTATCACTGACCTTCTGACCCACTTTTTTTTCTGGAATCTCGCATTGACAGGTGTAAGAAAATCTGATTAATCGCGTCACGTGGCCGTCTCACAGATGCGACCGATGTCCAGCCAAACCCAGATTTTTCATAGATAGTATTTTCTGTTCATACGTAGATTTTCAATCACTGATTAACGATAACAACTAGATAGATACAGGGAGAAGAGTAGGACGTAATTATCTTCTCTTTTAATGGAACGTCTGTAAATGATAAGATAAGATAAGACCACAGTCAGTTCGCTGACACTTGGTAAAGTAAGCAAAGCAAAGTTCCCCTTTCAGACCTTGTGGTCTATAGTGCAGTGTAAAGGTCATGTGGCACGCACAATGACCAATAGCCTGTACTTTTCCCCAATGTCAGGTACCCAGACTCAGAGGCACCCGAAGATCCTGCAAAAAAAAATCCCAGTCTTCACCGGGATTCGAACCCTGGACCTCGGTTTGGAAGCAAAGCGCTTTACTGCTCTGCCAGCAAGCCTCTCTGACGCTTGGCAAGGCAGTTGGCAAGACAGTTGGCAAGACACATGGCAAGACAGTTGGCAAGACAGTTGGCAAAGACACTTGGCAAGACACTTGGCAAGACAGTTGGTAAGACACTTGGCAAGACACTTGGCAAGACAGTTCTATTATTTAAATTCTAAACAAAATAAATGACATTCGACACAACTTATGCCAACAGTGGGATGTGTGTGTGTGTTGATGCTGACCAGGATAAACTGCTTGGTTACCAGACAAAACAGGTGAAAGTTAGAACCTCGATATGTATCAGAACATTTTTAATCGAGCCGAGCTGAAATTAGTTCGCGGCGCACCCGAAACCAGCAAGAAAAACATTTCCCAAAGAATTTTCCCCCACCACATATCCACAACAGACAATGTGCACTGAAAATCCAAGAAATCTGTTGAAATTGAGATTTATACACTTAAAAGTAAAGAATTATACATTTAAAACTAAAGATTAATACCTTTAAAAATAAAGTTTTATACATTTAAAAGTAAAGATATAAACAAGTAATAATATATTTAAAAAAAAAAAAATAAATAAATAAAGACCATTCCTTCTTTATGAAGCTGAGAACATTTTGTAAGAGCGATTACTTTGTACTTAACTAATGAATGGTAGAACAAAAAATAGGAACATTTATTTACGCGCTCTACCCTTTCTCCTCCCCACCCCCAAACAAAAAAAAAGCAGTCTAAACCAGAGTACGGGCTCTAGACACAAAGATAGAGGCACATTTCTTATTCCTTATGCTAAAACAAACTTGTATAAGTGCTCCTTTTTTCCCCTAGTGCTACTAGAGCATGGAATGGGTTGCCTGAATCAGCCAGGAAAACCAACGACTTAGCAGAGTTTAAGTCATTGATTAACATGCATGACTAGATTGACACTTGAAATGCGTAGAGCGAAAGTATCATCTTTTTTAAAGTAACGTCTGTAATATATAAAATAAGATATATAATATTAAACAGCCTAGTTTCGTGATAGGCCTATAGATATAGATGCAATAGTCTTAGACGCTTGTTTTTATTTTTAATGCAGACTTGCGGAGATACCCACTGACGTAAGCGTGCTCAATATAAAGATTGTGTAGACTTCCAGAACAAATTTTATTAATAATTTATCATACTTTAAATCAGTGGCGTAGCTAGGGTGGGGGAGAATTAAAAAATCCCCTCCGGGCCCCCCAATTGAGCATTCGAAATTTATTTTACATTTAAGATTAAATATTAATCAAAATGCAGGGGCATCCAAAGAGGTCAAGCCCAACGAGCCCCTCAAAATGATGGCCGGTTCCTAGCTACGCCACTGCTTTAAATTATAACGGTCAATCCAGAGTTTTCTCTGTTAGGCCAATTAGCTAATAATTCTTTTCAAAATTATATACATAAACTGTCAAATTTCTAGGAGAATTGTTTTCGCCGTTTTTGAGAGCCATACCCACCCCTTTTTTCTCTTTATTTTCTTCTGACATTTTTATTCTACTGAATAATTTGCAATCTGAGAAGAACAAATGTTTAAAAAAAAAGCGTAATGTAAACTACTTACATTAAAAAAAAAAGCAATGGGACAGCACTCCAAAAAAAAATATGTCTAAAAATAGCAGACGTCTAATGTGGAAGCTATTATAACGTTTAGTGGGATAGATTTAAATTGTCTGTTTAGTAGCTTGTCATCTTGATTTGCTATAATCATGGTTTTATTAGTATAGAAATTAAATACAATTCAATATCAATTTATATCTCAAAATAGCTTGTATAAAGCTGCTAAAAATATGACCAGAATGAGAAGCCGTACTTGTATTTACCTCCCAGCTATCCTAGACTCTAATTGGATACAGGTAGAACTAGAATTCATGGCCTTTATGAAGCATCCACAGACTGTAATTGAATCTGAGTGTTTGTGATTGTCTTTCTAAAATCACGTTTTCATTTTGGTTTAAGTTGTTTTTAGTGGATTACAAGTAAGCAAAATAAAAATTATCTAAACTTCTAACAGAAATAATTAAAGCCACGCCACCCTCTCAGCTGCTGTGAATAGAAAAAAATAAATTTATGTCAAATAAATTTTCAATTTATGCAACTGTAACTTCAAAAAATGAAGAGCGCCTAGCGATTAATTAAAGATTCTGCGCAATGTAATTGTATTTATGACTATTTTTATTTTTTTATGTAGACAAAGGGTTTATTGATGAAGAGAAAAACTAGACCTACTTTACAATTCATATTTTGTAGCCAACGGACGGACAAGACATCTAAAAATTTGTAAAACACATTACTAACAATTATTTAGAATTCAATGAGAGAGATGCATTTATCTCAGAATAATTTGAGGGCATTGTGTGTGTGTTGTAATATTGTACATTTGGAGCGAATTATAATGTGCGCATTTATAGTTACATTTAAACTTTTTTTTATTAAAGAGCAGATAAGTCGTATTAACTATAAACCAGACGACAGTAAGAAGGGAATTTTACCATTTTAGAATCCAGATTTTTGTATTTTATAAAAGAGCACTATTCGCTGCTCATCTGTGTATGTTATAAGTAATATTCGTCTATAATGGACTCTATTTTGAGCAATAACTGAATTTATATATGTATAAATTTTATTCCCAAAACGGTTTCAACGATTTTCCTAAATATTTCAAAGTATATGTATAAATATAAGTGTCTTGCGTTTGACTAGCTAACCTGCCACATCTGAAAAACTCGAGGTCGACCTTTACATTTGTTTTAAAATGTTTCATTACCGCAAAATTAATTTTGGCTTTAAATCGTTTATAAATGTGATTGTTATGAATGACGTCAAATGGAAAAAAATGACTTGACACATTAAACACTTGCGCACCATCTTAAAAAGGCTTTAATAGCCTTTGCACCAAAAGAAAAAGTAAATTGCAAGGCCCTCGGTGATCAAAGTGTGAACAATTTATAAAACAAATTATCCAAACCAGCCAGGCTTGATCACCAGTAATTGCTAATTAAAATAATAGCCCAGTGCTCGAAGTCTTTTCAAACTATCTGGAGAACAGTTAGCTGTACATGAACGGGTTGTTGGTTCGAATCCTCAAGCATTCAAAACAATTTGCAGAGCAGTTAATTGTACATGAACGGATGGTTGCCTGGTCGTGCGGTTCGCGCGCTGGACTGTCGTTTTGATTTATCGATGGTCTTGGGTTCAAACCCTGCCCGCTCCCATCCCCCGTCGTCCTGCGGGAGGTTTGGACTAGGAAGTAAACTATCTTCAACTCTGGAGGAACATCCGAAACATGTAAAACATTTTACAAACATTTTACAATGGGTTGTTGGTTTGAATCCTAGAGAATTCAATGACATATTCAGTGAGAATAAAATAATATAAATAATAATTTCAATACTAATAAATTCATAAATACTAATAATAAATTTTGTTAAATTTCAGTCTTGTTACATGAATTGAAAATTATATTAAGGAAAAAAATGGAAACCCCTGATTTCAGTTACAACCTTTATCAAAAGTAATAACATAAAAATTTATGAATGGATTGGTAGCGTAGGAAGATGCCCATGGGTAAGTGTTCACCAATACAAGGGTGCGCCTTTTCCGTTTCCCTTTTGTAGTTTCAGTAAGATAGTAAAGTTCCCCTTTCAGACCTTGCGATCTATAAGGCAGATGATGTTAAGGTCATCTGTTTCTTTGACCAACGGTTAACGAGAAGGGTTCATGTAGACCAACAGCCTTTACTTTCCCCAACTAAAAGCAGGTACCCATTAGAGTTGGGTGGACTCGGGGCGCCCTGAAAATCCCAAAATTCAAAGTCACAGTCTTCACTGACTTTCGAGCCCAGGATCCTAGGTTCGGAAGCAAAAGCTCAACCATTTAGTCGGTTTAAGTGTACCAAAATTAACATAGAGTTACTTAAAAAAAAAAGACCATTCCAAAAAATTCAACCATTGTGATGCTGGCGCATATCTGTCAGATCGATAACTTTACATTTAATATTTAATGAAAGATAGATAAAAAGGTTCTTTTTACCCCCGCACTAGCCCCCCCCCCCCCAAAGCAAAAAAAAAAAGCACTGGTTAAACGCATCCATAAATCTACTCAGACCTCAGAGTATACAATGATCTAGTTTGGAGATACAGACCCAGACTAAGTCACTATTGCTAACATAAAAAGACAGAAGAATATTGGTTCGAGAGATATGATATATAAGATTCTAGTTTTTGAGATCAGCGTCCAGGCTCCACCTTTCACCCTCCGCACAACAACCCACCCTCTGCCAAACGAGCCACCCTCAATGTTCTGACTTGAATAGAGGTATTGTAAAAAGACAGTAGACTAGGCAGATAATAAGACGCCTATGTACTTCTATAACTCTTTAATGAATACATGCCGGAATACCCACAGACGCACGTGTGTTTTTGGATAAAGATTGTCTAACATGCAGAACAAATTTTATTTTACAAGATAATATTATGAAAAATTAGAACAGTCAAACCAGAGTTTGTGTGTGGCCAAAAAGCTAGTATATTTTCCCAAATTTCTTGGAAAATTATTAGAGCCGTTTTCGAGATTAGTGAACAATCATGTTTTAATTTTTATCAAGACCTTGCAGGTACTAAAAGTTTCTAAAGTAAGAGTGTCATAAAACTCGATTCAACACCTATTGTCAGATAACACATGATGTACATGTAATACATTTATACTGGTATTCGTATAGTTACAAAGTTCTATTTTCCTATATTTGTCTAGATAATAAAATGTCGTTACTGCTAGATATTTACTTACATGCATATAGTAACACATAAACACATGTAGCTCCTTAAAACTGAATAACAGGTCCTTCCGTATAGCAAACAAATGATTAATCGCAAAGAATTTCCAACTGTCGTGTATTCTCACTTTCTGAATTCTAACATCTGATCTACATTCACCTGTTTCTCTTTCCCTCACACTCACTGAAGCTCTCTCTCTCTCTCCCTCTCTCTCTGTCTCTACTCGCCGTGTTGTCACTCACATCCCACTCACGCGCGGTGACTTGTTCCATAAGAGAATTCCCCCCCCCCCCCCAATTTTTTTTCCAGTAATTAGCGACGAAGTCACATACTGAGTCCAGTCTTTTTTTTTCTACAGGCTCTACTTGCGAGTTGCTACTTTGAAGAACAGTAGAATCTCGGTCAGGGGTCTCATAGTGTTTTGCAGGAGTGTGGTACTCTAAGCTATATAGTCTAACTATTACACTATTTCTTCACGAGAATCTTCCTTTGCTGTGTAAAGTTTAGGTTAATTAATGTATTCCATAGTTATTGCTTGCCATAAGTATTACTAAAACTTTTAAACGAAACAAAATTGTAACCAATAATTATTATTCTGACACCAACTTAGGTCATTTGATAAAATTTAGAGAAATTGTTAGCTTATAAATATAACAAATGAAAGATTTAATTTTTAAGTTGTAAAGATGAAATGCAGACAAATGAAAATGGACTGACGAATTGACAGACAAAAAAAATAATAACAACTTTTTGGGTCTGCGAAAATAATAACATGTAGTTTCCCCTTCGTGATTGTTTTTACGCATATAATTGAGTTATTACAGAAATAAAATAGCAGAAAAGATTATTCAAATATAATTTTAGTTCTGAGAAAAATATTATTTTTTTTTTGGCCAGCTTGTCAAAAAAAAAAAAATGAAAATAAAATCGGTAGTGAGGTAAGATAATGTCATTAATCCCAGAAGAAAAAATTAAAAAAAATGACAATACCTCCTTTATACAACTTAATAATTAATGAAAAAAAATTTTTTTTAATTTATTTTTTTTTTAACTCCGAGTACAAAATCCTGGCTAAGCAAATGTATAAATGTACTAAACTTTATACTATTCCAATGACTGGCCTTTGGATCTAGACTAAGAAGACGATGCGCACATTGTTCCTGAACATTAATTTTTTTGAAACTCTTGAATGAATCATGCCTACATGCGGAAATACCAGAGGACGTATAGTCTGTTCAAGATATAAGATTTTCTAGTTCTCTAGCAAAAGTTATACTATTTTTATACTTATTTAAATTACAACGGTCAAACCAGAGTTTTCCTCAGTGTAGCTAATAATCTAGTAATTCATATCCCAAAGATAGACACCAAACGGTCGACTTTCTAGGAATAACATTAGAACCGTTTCGGAGATTCGTATCCAGCCAGGTTTTGCACACGATTGTGTGACCGGAATGGAGGTAAGGTAAGTATCCATTTCAGACCTTGCGAACTATGGGGCAGGTGATGTAAAGGTCCAGTGGCTCACAGTTAACGAAGGTGCTATGTGGTCTTTACTTTTCCCCAACTAATGTCAGTTACCCATTAGTGCTGGGTGGACTCAGAGGCGCCCTAAAATTCCGAAATTCAAAATCCAAGTCTTCAACAGGCTTCGAACCCGGAACTCTCGGTTCTGAAGCCAAGCGCTTTATCACTCAGCCACTGCGCCGCCATGAACAGAGATATTGTAATAAAATGGAATGTGCTTGAATTCAGCTAAGTCCAACATTATTCTACAAATAATAATCACAGAAATAAATTATTCAAAAATTAGCGTCGTAAGCACACAGAGCATTTGACATGATTATCTATACCTCCAGACTAAATTTAACTCTAACATTATTATATTTTTAAAAATTATGACAGTCAAACCAGAGTTTTCCTAGCATGGCCAATCAGCTAGTAACTCTTTTCCCAAAGAAATCAATAAACTGTCTAATATCTAGGAAAATATTTAGAGCCGTTTTCGAGATCCGTGTCCACCTACCCAGGCTCCAGTTACCATGAATAGTTTGCCAGCTGGAAAAAGGAATTGTAAAAATGGAAATAAAATAAAATAAAAATAACAAAGATTGATCTCGCAAAAGTGAAAATCACGCACAAAGTGTGTGTGTGGGGGGGGGGGGAGTGCACAAGACAGTGGTAAACAATCTTTTATGGTAAGATAACAATTGTTTACACTCGGCAACCCAAAAAAAATCTCATCGAGTCTGAACAGGATCCGTTGTAGCTTCATTATGCACTGTTGGCACATAGGTTTCAACTACATCACGGGACCACATTTTGCCCGCGGGACGTATTTTAGAGATATCTGGTGTAAGGGAATGTCGCTCTCGGAATGTTTAATTACAGAAGATAAAGCAAAAGGTTCCTAGAATTTACATGTCAACAATGCGAGTGTGAATATGTGTGTGTGTGTAAATGTGTGTGTGAATATGTGTGTGTGTGTGAATGTGTGTTAGAGTGTGTGTCTCGCCTGAAAAAAAATGGTGGACCTGAAAAAATGGTGTGTGTGTGTGTGTGTGTGTATGGGGAGATAGAATGTGTGTTATTTGATAAAAATTATTAATAAATAGCCTAATTAGTATTTTAAAAAATGTCCTATCAAAATGATAGCATAATCTCTATTCTACTACCACCCAAGTCATTACTAACTGACAGCGATTTCTTTGCTAATTTATTTGAAATAAAATAGCGTCAGCAGCTTTCCAATCTAACCAAACACGGATATCAGCTAGAAAATAATCAACGCAAGAAAAAATTCAGAAACTGAAACAGACTCAAATTAAGAGCAGTGAGATTCATAACAAACGAATATTCACATTTGACTAGAGTAACACCATTAGTAAAATTACTAAATTTAGAAAGCCTTCAGGACAGAAGACTTAAAAGTAAAGTAGCAATTATACATAAAACACTGAACCATAATCTTCAAACACAGAAACAAAATTTAATAGAATACTCAGAAAGACACAAAGATAAACGTACAGTTTTCCCTCCATATGCTAGGACAAATTTGTACAAATACTCCTTCTTCCCTAGTGCTATTAGAGCATGGAACGGGTTGCTTGAGCGAGCCAGGAAAACCAGTGACTTAGCAGAATTTAGGTCATTGGTTAATATGCCTGACTGAATGCACGACGCGTAGGACGTCATCATCTTCTTTACTGAAGTAACGTCTGTATCATATAAGATAAGATAAGATAAGGTATCAAGGAAAATACTACAATCTATAGAACAGAATCTAGGATAGATTTAAACAAAAAAAAAAAAAAAAAGTGTAACTATTTTTCTCCTTTCGATCTTATCTCGGATTCGATGTCGATGTTTCATTTTTAAATCTCCACCAAAAAAGATCTGTCGTCAAATTTGGTGTGTTATTATTATTATGGACATTTCTTCATTTTACCTTGTTTTTGTTAAAGACTTTTTACAAAGCTCAACTCACACAGTCTGTCTGTCTCTCTGTATGCCTGTCTGGCCAAAAGATATACGATACCCAATCTCGGATCAAACTGAGCATCGCACAATTATTTCTTTTATCTGACAAAACAAGAAACAATTTAAAAAAAATAACCAATCAATTGGTAATAAACTATTATGTTTGGTATCTCAAACAAGGGAAAGAAATAGTACTTGACTGAAGCGATGGTATAAGCTAAATTAGTCCTCTTTATATTAAGGCTGTCGTCTTAGGGCTAGTGAACACAAACATGAAATAGAAACAATAGATAACTATACAATCTTCCATGCTCATAAGCTCTTCGCTAGCAGAGTGGTTACCTCGTTGGCTGAGAAGGCTTTAGCCCACTAATTCGAATTCAGGAGTTACTTTAAAAAAAAAAATACATTTCAAAAGGGATCATCCAGATACCCCGTTCTTTCTCCCCCTATCCAACTGGTCCAGACAAGAGAAAGGATCATAGCGTAGTGAGAACGCTAAAAAACATGAGGTTGCGCTCAACAAAAAAACAATTGGTAAAAAAAAAAAATATTTCTGATCGCACAGATTTTTTATTGTTAGTCTAGATCTATTTACAAATTTAATTACATGACTGATTTAAACTAATTGATACCCATTTTTTAAAATAGATTTTTATTTTATTTTCTTTGTATTTTCTAAATCTACACAAAACAGAGATGGAGTTTTATTTGGTCTTTTATTTTTTATGATCATTTATTCGTTTCGCCTACTTGAGGGTTCAGGTTTTTTTAAAAAGACTTTTTTTTTTATTAAATAGCTTCACCTTGTCTAAAAACATTTTGGCCTGGCTTTGTCTGTGGAGATATTATCACCGTTGAATGTTCCCCAGTCGATACTGTTTGCTCAACTACCGTCAGCGGCCGTCACAATGTCACAAGTTTTCCCAAGTTAAATTTACTTAAGAGGCTATTAAGGCGGAGACATTTTCTTTTTCCTCATGCTTGAGGATAAGAGATAATGATAGTGCTAAGAGAGAAAATAAAGAGAAAAAAAAAGGAGAGAGTGAAAAGGAAAAGGAATATGAAAGACAGAGATTTGGGAATGAAGGAGGTTTAAGATAAGAGGCGGAGAATTTTTAAAAACATATAAAAAGACCGTTCAGAGAAAGACAATAAAAGAGTGAAGGAGAATGAGACCGAAGAGAAAGGAGTTAAAATGAATAGGAAAAAAAGAGAAATACAGAAAAAAAAAAAGAACTTATAAAAAAACCCTCAGAGATTAGACAAAACTAAAAGTGAATTGAACAAAACAGAAAAGATAGAAGCTAAATAAAAAAAAAGAAAATTAAAAAGTTGAAGGAAAAGAAATGAAACGAAAAAGAAACAGAAAGAAAAGAGAAAGACGGAATGAAAATTGGGAAACGCTCATTTTTGTTTTTAGGAAAAAAAGTATGCAGAAACACACCGATTGCAAAAGTTGTTCGAATTGTGCGTAACAAGTAACTATTGAACTCTCATATTGATGAATGCGGTTGCGATAGATGGAATTTAAGAATATCGAAATTGTTCAGAATAAATGCCTTGCCTACTTAATGATGAGCGATCTACAGGGGCATTTGACTGTGTTGATAAGTCCAGTTTTAAATATACATTACAAGCATGACACACTGCCAACGACCTTCACCTTTGTTCCCAGGCAATAACTTGCTAATTGAAGACGGAATATCCTTTGTTGTTTTTTTAAACTTCCAATAAACGGACTTATTTTAACAAAGTTGGTCAGACAGCGGTATAGTCTGTCAACAGTAACAGTAAATTTTGAAGATGATTGTTCATCTTATTCTTTTACAGAAATCCTCACCTTTTTTTTTACAAATAGTTTTTTCTATAATTCAATATCCATATTTTAGTCAATTGTTCGTGATGTTAACATTGTAAAATAAAAAAATCTGTTCATGTTCATGTGGTTGTCAAGTGTTTCCTGTTGCAGACAAGAGAGAGAGTCCTCCTTTTCCATGCATCCCAAACGTCACCAAGTCCTGTAAACTTTAGTTTTTGCGGATGTGGCAAAATATGTAGGTCACAGTTGGGGCTGCGTAGCCACGGGAAATAGTGCATTCCTCATTAATCTTCGGACTTGAAGACAAGCCCTAGTATTATTACTACGGAAGCCTAAACTAATTTTGCGACACATAATGCGGGTAACATTTTAATATATCGATACTTATTGCTCTCTAGAAACTGCCATATATACAGATTTAGAAGACGGTGCGCTATTGGTCTAAACTGCCCAAAAATTTCGACGTAGCAGGTCAATGTTAGGGCCCTCTATGAAGATGGGTCTCGCTCAAACACCCACCCACACACCATGTGCCTGTTTGCCTTATTTCAACTGAAGTGCGTTAAAATAAAGTTCCCTCCCTAGATTCCGAGCCAAACACTGAGTGCTGCTATAAGACAGATTGGAAATGTTATTCAGTTGTCTAATAGTCGCCCGAGGGCAAAGTTTAAGTCTCGGGCACCTTTTTTTTTAAAAGTAGGATAAAAAAGTCCATAAAGACGCAGCACTTTGGCCGACCTGTTTCTTAGCACTAAGTGTGCTTCATTACACATGTAATTTCACGCTTCAACGAGTTTTACTTTCACAAAGCTGCGCAGTGCGACATCAAAAATGCTCGGATCGATACCGCCCCACCTTTTCTTCGATACCTTGCTAACACAAGTAACGGCGTACGCCAAATCGTATCGCCAAGACGATTGGCGATTATGTTAAAGAATCTGCGCACCATTACATAGGAGACCTGGCGAATTCCTTTCTCCCTAGTATCTCATTAAAACATTATACGAAAAGGAAAACATGTTATAAATTGATGCGCCATTTTCCTATTGACAAAGAATTCCAAAGATCCATTCTGTTAATAAAGCATTAACAGCTATCAAGAATATGTTCCAATGGTCTTGGCAGGAGGGGCTGATAATTATGTCACGACGGGACTACTTTATGCGTGTCTTTAGTTAGTACTACGTAACTGTGTTCTTTGAGTGTAGTCATTTGTTAATGTCTGCTTAAACATGTTGTGTATCGATCAGAGGCTTGAGTCTAAGAGATGTATTGATTGAAACTTGAATTATGGAAACAAAAAGAGAGAAACAATGAATAATAGATGAAAATAATCATCAGATTTAATCCGTTCCAGAAGAATAAACAAGAAAACTTATTACTAAGTCTGTTAAAATTGAAAAAAAAAATAGCCTAGTAAACTGCCTTGTAAATGGCCTTATATATAGCCTTTTAAATCTGCAAGATTCAATTAACATGAAATATTAAAGTCATCTGTTTGTATGACCATTAGTAAAAGTGGATGTTATTTACTGGAAATAGCGATGACCGGGAAAGTGCATTGATCCCTTATAGCGAGGACTGTATAACAAAAGTAAACTTATGGTGATTTTAGAGAAGAATGGTCTATGCGAGCCCAGAGGGCCTTGCGATATAGCCATAAAGCTATAGTTCGTTGTTGTTGTTTTTTGACAGTTGTTAGCATGTCATCGAAATTATCTTCTTTTTTGAAGTAACGTCTGTAATATAGAGGACAAGAAGATGTGTAATATATAAGATACGAAGGTCGTGGGGACTAGTTGTGTTGTTATTCTGTTTCTAATCTCTTCATTTGTGTTGAGCTCTTCGTAGGTGATCCCAAGGATCTTTCTATAGCATCTCAATTCCATTGCTAGGACCCTCTTCTGTAGTTCTGCAGTTAGCGTCTAAGATTCGTAAGTATACAAGTATGGACCGTAATCAAGGAATGAGTCTGATTTTAGTGTCGAGAGCTATGCCTTTGTCTTTGCAGATTTTTTTTTAGTTTTGCAAGTGTTGCCGTGGATCTTCCTTCAGGGAACAGTAACAGGAAAAAATATGAGGAGGCAGACAGAGAAAGCGATGGGAAGATAAAATAAAATAATAGACGTGCCTGTCGATGCAGGAGATTTTATTCAAGGCAAAAGACAGGATTGAGAAAGACGACGACAGATTATGTGCGGTGCCCCAATGGTTCAGCAGACTAAGAGATGAAGTTGAGCTTGAAGAGACGACAGCATATCAGAGGTTCCCTGCTCCTCGAAAATGCTTTAAAGATCAATCACTAATACGCCCCCCCCCCCCCAACAGCCATAGAGAATACCTGATTCTGTATGAGACAGAGAGACGGATGAGGGGGGGCGCATCTAGGTCACGGCTAGGTCTCAACATCTACGTGACACAACTGCATTCTTTCTTGATCATTGAACTCGCCTTATTTTTGTGTAGTTAGACCGACGCTAAAAATTATCTGCTTGAATCTGGGGGAGCTCAGACACTTCAGTCCAGACAAGACGAAACTCGAGATAAATATCAGTTATTAGACCTAAAATCTTCAGAACAACAGCCAAACGCTGAACCCATCTGAAATTCACGAGTGAACAAAAAAAAATGTTTCAGCTGTGAGACGCTAAAAACAAAGCTATTAAAAAGCCATTGGGGAAGATAATAAAAAAAAAAATCGAAATAAAACGAAAAAAAAACAAACAACAAAACAAACTTAAATTGAAATGGAACCGCTTAAATATAAACCAAAGATTCAGAAGCAATCCTTCAAGGCACATTACCAGGTAAAAAAAAAATCGACGCAGGCAAGTAGTCTAACAAGAAGAACAGAAACAAGACTTACAAAGCTTATACGAATTGTAATTGTATCAGTCATGTGATTAAATGTGAGATAGATCTAGACCAGCAGTAATAATTCTGTGCAATTAGAAATCTTTGTACAAATTGTTATAGTTTGTCGCCATTTCATGCTTTCAGCTTCTTAAATACCCCATGATCCTGTCACGTATCTGGACTATTGGGGAACATAGTAGAGGGGGTGAAAAAAGGATATGCTGGTGACTTTTACCGTAATCAAATTTTTAAATGCATTTATTTTAAAAAAATGGGGAGGGGTGAAACGACCTGAATTCGAACTCTTGGTTTCAACCTTCTCAAGCCGACATTCTAACCCCCCTGCTAGTGAGGTTGTAATGAAAGTAGAAGATTGGATAGTTATCTATTCTTTGTTTTAAACTTACTTTATTGAGACGACCCATAAAGGGGACTAATTCAGCTTATACCACCACTTCAGTCAATTAATTTTTTTCCCCTTGTTCGATGATGGTGTTGTAAACATGGTGTTGATGAATTGTTTATGATGGTGATATGATGGTGTGGATAATGGTGTTGAGGATGTTTTGATGATAGTGTTGATAATGTTTAGATTATGGCAATTGTAGTTTAGATGATGTGTTTGAAGATATTTTAATGATGGTGTTAATAATGTGTAGATGATGGTGTTGCTATGATAGTGTTTATAATGATGATGATGATGGTGTTGCAATGAGGCTGTTAAAGTGATGCTGTTGTTATAATGATATAGTGATAACGGCGCTCTGATGGTATTAAGGTAATGATTTTGCAGTGATGGTGTTGTGATTTTTAGGGTGGCTGTATTTCTATATCTTCGTCCATATGTTGTTTTTTTTATATACGATCATATAACTAGATCTGTGCTGACCTTTTGTGGAATGGCTTTCCACTAGTCTGTGTTGACATTGTCTAGTATTACTAGTGTTTACGTGAAATTAAAAGGATTTGATATTAAAAACATTTTGAAATGGGAATGTCTGTAACCGACATCAGAGTGAGTAGTTTCTTCTTGCATTCAATCACTCGGCACAAGGACACGTCATGAAGCTGCATTCAAAAAAGGTACACAGCATCACAACAGAACTTAATGCAACATTTGTTAGGATAGCAACTGCTTGTCTTTATGTATCAATTCTATGTGTAGTTCTATATAAGCTTGTCTTTATAAATATGCATTAATTCTATATGAAGTTCTATATAAGCTTGTCTTTATAAATATGCATCAATTCTATCTTATCTTATCTTATATAATACAGACGTTACTTCAAAAAAGATGATTACGTCCTACGCGTTATGCATTTAGTCATGTATATTAACCAATGACTTATATTTTGCCAAGTCACTGGTTTTCCTGGTTAGCTCAGGCAACCCATTTCATGCTCTAATAGCACTAGGGAAGAAGGAGTATTTGTACAAATATGTCCTAGCATATGGAACGAGGAATGCACCTTTATCTTTGTGTCTTTCAGAGTATTTTATTAAATTTTGTTTTTGTATTTGAAGATTATGGTTCAATGTTTCATGTATAATTGCTACTTTACTTTTGAGTCTTCTGTCGTAAAGGCTTTCTAAATTTAGTGATTTCACTAAAGGTGTTACTCTGGTTAAGTGTGACAACTATAATTCTATATGTAGTTCTATATAAGCTTGTCTTTATATTTATACTTTCACATAAATTTTTTAACATACATGTCTACATATACGTGTATTAATATATTTATCTTGCAATATTTTTAAAAATCAAATAAAACCATTTGGGTTTATTAAAAGGAATTTCTATAAATGAACTAAGACCATAAAACTAAACGTTAACCTTGGTTAGGCCAATAATAGAATATACATCCTCCGTTTGGGACCCCTCAACTCAAGAAAACATTCAGAAACTGGAACAGACACAAAATAGAGCAGTGAGATTTATAACAAACAAATATTCACATTTGACTAGAGTAACACCTTCAGTAAAATCATTAAATATAGAGACGTTTGAAAACGTATTACCAGACAGACGGAGTGAATATAAGCTTTGTAACAAATATAATTAGTGTTGTATCTTATTAAATGTTGTAGTTGTTTATCCTTTGTTGTCTCTAGACCATACCAAACATGACAGATTTATGCGCTAACTGGTCAAGGCCACATTCTTTTATGCTCGTGAGTCTTGGACGCTGACTGCAGAGTTAGAGAGGAGGATACTAGAAGTGGAATTGAGAGGCTACAGAAGGATCCTAGCAGTGGGATTGAGAGGCCACAGAAAGATCCTAACAGTAGAATTGAGAGGCTACAGAAGGATCCTAGAAATGGGATCGAGAGTCTACAGAAGGATCCTAGCAGTGGAATGGAGAGGCTACAGAAGGATCCTTGAAGTGGAGAGGCTACAGAAGGATCCTTGCAGTGGAATTGAGAAGCTACAGAAGGATCCAAGGTATCACATTTAAAGACCGCATCACAAACGATGAGATTGGAGACAGGGTTACTGCAGCCATTGGACCTAAGTATTGTTTAAAACAACAACAACAACAAAAAAACGGAAACTAAAAACTGTCTATGGCCATAGTACAAGGTCTTCAGTACGAGGAAAAAAGAAGAAGTGGCAGACCGAGAAAGCGATGGGAAGACAACAGAAAAGAATGGACGGGCCTGCCATTGAAATAAGTTCCATCCAGAGAAAAAGACAGATGAAAGGAGAAAGACGGTGGACAACTCTTGTGTGGTACCCCCAACTGTCCAAAAAGGTTAAGGGATAAGTGAAGGTGAAGAAATACATTTAAAAAGCGATCCCCCAGGTACCCCCTTCTTTCTCCCTCCCTACCCCTTTCCCAACTGCTCCAGACAAGTGATAGGATCATGGCGTATTGAGAAAGCTAAAATAATGAAATTGCGCTAAACAAAAACAATTGTTTAAAAAAAAATATTTCGAATCGCACAGATTTATTATAGTTAGTCTAGATCTATTTACAAATTTAATTACATGACTGATCCAAACTAATTGTTAGCTTTTTTGAAATATATTTTTATTATTTAGTCTTAGTTTTTTAAAATACCTAACAGAGCTAAAAAATTCAACACAGTTTACATCGTTACATGTAGTGGGGCACAATGAGCATAGCATGAGCTGTTTATATAGGTATTGTTTCTTTCAACGACAGTGTGGATCAGTTGGTAGACAGATAACAAGGAGCTTTGTGTGTAAGAGAGCGAGAGAGAGAGAGGGAGAGAGAGAGAGAAAGAGAGAGAGAGAAAGTGAGCATAAGACTGAATGATACAATGTGACATTAAAAACCAGGAACCTAAAATCCTTTAAAACAAAGAAAGACGTTTTAACCCCCCCCCCCCTCCACTTATCTTGTTTCTCGACCTGTTGCATCAGATAATGGCGTATACACAATCATCTGCGTCAGTTTCAATTCTCTGATGTTCATGCAGAGGGCTCCTCGAAATTACAGGCAAGATAAGCAAAGCATTAAAACAGCGCTCCCAAACTTTTCTAGATCTAGATCCAGTAGACACATACAATTAGCTGAAGGAAATATACAATCAAAAGACAAAATCCTACCATAATTGCTTTAGACATCTCTGTTTACGCAAAGATTAAATTTAATGTCGATTTCTCTGGGACAGCCTCAAAGGTGTTTTTAAAAATGTTTACAGATTTTGTTACGATTAAATATAATACAGGAGAAAGCTGATAATAGTATAAAATAAAATGAATAAAAATCTATTTAGTATAGGAATCAAAACCTTGCGGAGTTTGAATAATTGATTAATATGCATACTAGATTAACTAGGGACACGCAAAGGACATTATAATCTTCTTTTATTGAAGTAACGTCTGTATTTTATAAGATAGGATAAGCAGCTATAGTAAACACTAATAAAAATATTTAAGCTGAACAAATATTGTAATTAAATTCTTTGTTGAGAACAAAGAACTAGATGAAAGAAATGAATATAGTGATTTAGACTTCTTTTATTTTGTATCTTGCATGTAGTCTGCCTGGTCGTGCCGTATGAGCGCTGGAATGTCGTTCGGACTTGTCGATGGTCCAGGGTTCATACCCTCCCCGCTGCCATCCCCCGCCCTCCTTCGGCAGGTTTGAACTAGGAAGTAGATTACCTTCAACTCTGAAGGAACATCCAAAACATGTAGAATATTTTAGAAACAAAGGGGAAAAAAAAGTTCCCTTATAGAGTCTGTTTCTGCACTAGTTTCTATGTAGAGTCTGTATCCGCACTTGTTTCTCTGGTTTGTCTTCACGAATATATCCCTGTTGTATATGCTATGCAGTCATTAACAATCTATCGTCCTTGACCTCCACACCAGGAAATGGGAAGATAAGAGCACCCTATTGATCGGTCAAACAACAACCCCACCTCTCTCTCTCTCTCTCTCTCACACACACACACACACACACTTTCTGAATGGGCCATCATGTCGCGTCGTATGCATAATGATTTCCTTGACACAAGCGATACTAATCAGGCTATAAATAAATCAATCAAAGGGAAACGATCAAATTAGAAAAACAAAAGTATAGACGTGGATCTCAAACTTTTATTAGTGACGGGCAGGGTCGGCCTTAGATAATTGGAGGCCCTAGGCGAAGTAAAGTTGGTGGCCCCTAAGTGAGATATTAAAATAACAAATAAAGAGCGAAATATAAAATTACGCAATTTATTAAAAACCAAGTACACACCCACAATAATATTGGAAGCAAATTTCGCTATGTCTTCTATTTAATAGTGCAATGGACATTTGGTAATTACGCATTGAAAGTTAGCATTTACCTGAAGCCAGTCCTGGTGACGGCCCACAATTCCAATTTACGTTTACAGCCTCTTAAGGGTTTGTGTGTGTGTTAAGAGGGAGTGAGAAGTGTGATACTCGAATTCTCAGGCCAGTTGTATATGATTGTGAGTGGGAGGTCGATATTAGCCGTTTTAAAATAACGTAACATACTATAACACATGTCAGGCGAGCGTAAAATGGGTATTGCTCTTACATAAACAAAATATTATATGAGCATTCCGTGCGTAGGAGGAAGTAATATAAAAATTGATCCGGCCCAAAAAGCACCAGAGAGTCTTGCGAATATTTCAACAAAGATCTGAAACGCCGATACATATAGAGAGATTGAATGTAGGGCTTTTAAGTGATGTAGAATTTACAGGTCAGAAGTGCGTGTGTTTGGGAGGGCCGTTCTAATTAGACGTAACATAAATTAGATTCACCTTCACCTTTATCTATCCCTTTGTCTGTTGGACCGTTGGGGCACCACCCAATACCCGTTGACGGTCCTTCTCCGTTCTTCTCTGCCATTTGCCTTGGACAGAATTTCATTTAACGACAGGCCTGTCCACTCTTTGATGATTTCTTCCCATCGTTTTCTTTGTCTGCCTCTTCTTCTTTTTCCTGGTACTGTTCCCTGAAGGAAGGTATTTGCGAACCCTGGGGACCTTGTGATGTGGCCATAGAGTTTTAGTTTGCCTTTTTCATGAGTGTAGTTAGTACGTCATCGTTTGGTCCAATTTCTGTATCAATAAGGTCTTCAATCTCCTCGTTTAAACCATTGTATAACTTTAAACAGATTTCACGCGCCCTCCTGTCAATTTACCAGGAGCTTTTGGAAATCTCCTGAACTTGCAAAAGATACGAAAAAATCCACACCTCTCAACCTGAGCCGGTATTACAGATTGCGGGGCCCTATTCGAAACGGATTGCGCTGAGCCCAGTCGGGGTAGGGATAAGGTTAATAAGTGAAAATTAAGATTTTGTATTAGAAAAAAAATTTGTCTTTGCATTTTATTCATACTTTACTAAGTACAAAATCACGGTCGAATTAAGTTTACGAGCCATCTTCAGTAGAGGAAGTCAATAAAGTCAATATAGGCGGTGTTAAAAAAAAATTGAACCAAAATATCATGGAGCCTATTTCGAATAAGAGCTGAACAGCAGGGCAATAGTCGGATTGTGTAATTAAGACACTTTATTAAAGGAGGAGGGTTTAGGGAGGAGGGGAAGGCGAGAGGGGCAGATACTCGAATTCAAGGACCGGCCCAACTCCACGTGGTAGTTGCTTGAATTAGCTGCACAAAGGAATGTATTGGGAGAACAGTTACTTGTGAGCCTTTCATTATAATTATTATAAGACAGGAAAAAAAAGAAGTCTAATGTAAACTACAAGCAGCAGTGTATCAAGGATTAACCTATTTAGTTACACAATAAGTTGCTTTTCTCTGGTCAATGTGGTTAGTGCGGCAATCGTGGTTAATGGGATTAATGCGGTCAAAGTGGTTGATGTGGTCAATATGGACGATGTAAGGAAAATGTGGGAAGCCTGGGAGGAGAGAATTGGTTGTGACGTAAGTGGAAACAAAATAAAGTGTTACGTACTGAACGTGGTTGCAATATGTAAGTACTCTCTCTCTCTCTCTCTCTCTCTGTCTCTCTCTCTGTCTCTCTCTGTCTCTCTCTCTGTCTCTCTCTTTCTCTCTCTCTGTCTCTCTCTCTGTCTCTCTCTCTGTCTCTCTCTCTGTCTCTCTCTCTGTCTCTCTCTCTGTCTCTCTCTCTGTCTCTCTCTGTCTCTCTCTGTCTCTCTCTCTGTCTCTCTCTCTGTCTCTCTCTCTGTCTCTCTCTCTGTCTCTCTCTCTGTCTCTCTCTGTCTCTCTCTCTGTCTCTCTCTCTGTCTCTCTCTCTCTGTCTCTCTCTCTCTATCTCTCTCTCTGTCTCTCTCTGTCTCTCTCTCTGTCTCTCTCTCTGTCTCTCTCTCTGTCTCTCTCTCTGTCTCTCTCTCTCTGTCTCTGTCTCTCTCTCTCTCTCTGTCTCTCTCTGTCTCTCTCTCTGTCTCTCTCTCTGTCTCTCTCTGTCTCTCTCTCTGTCTCTCTCTGTCTCTCTCTCTGTCTCTCTCTCTGTCTCTCTCTCTGTCTCTCTCTCTGTCTCTCTCTCTGTCTCTCTCTCTGTCTCTCTCTTTGCCTCTCTCTCTGCCTCTCTCTCTGTCTCTCTCCCTGCCTCTCTCTCTGTCTCCCTTTCTCTTTTTCATTCTTAAACGTTCTATCTATCTCTCTTACTCTCTGTCTCCATCTCTATCTCTCTCACTCTATCTTTCCATCTCTCTCGCTCTTTCTCTCGCTGTCTTTCTCTCTTTCTTCCGCTCTCTTTCTCTCACCTGGTTAAATGATAAAGAATAACGTTGAAACCACAATAGTTAAATGCAGCTTTCTCTTAATGCGCATTTCTTGAAAAGGGAATTTCTTTCAGTGTAAATTTCTTTAAATATTCATTTCTTAAATGCCACTTACTGAAATGTGAACTTCTTGAAATGTGGTATCGTCTGCTGCTTCTAAGACCTGCGTGTGTGTGTGTGGCGTGAGTCTGCATATTTTAGGAAGAGTCAATCGATAGAAAGGATTGCTCGTTCATTGATGCAATAAGAACTCACTAAGTCTACACTAAATTGGGTTCTGCAAATCTTTCAATGTTTTTGGAGGGCATTGCAGTGCTTGGATTGGGCTCACATGGTGCTTTCAACTTGTGTCGTCTTATTGCAAGGTTAAAATGCAGGACTTTTATGTCGACTCTTGTAAACAATTTCCAACATTGTCAACAAAAGAAATTTGAACTTTCTCGTAAATTCAAAATTAAGCAAGTTAGATATATAAGAGCCTGGCTTATACTGAGTGAAATAGTATCCATTATTTTGAATTAGGCATGTAGTTAATTGTTTAATGCCTAATCCCCTCATCTCATCTTCAGTCATTAAGGTTTCCTAACGCTTAAATTCTCTACATTCTCTGCCTACACGAGTTTACTCCTAATTTCCACTTTCAGATCAAGTGGAAATCTGGCACAGTCATTCATCGTCATTTTAAAAAAAATCGAAAAGTTAATAAATGAGTGGCAATTAATTAATTGTGTTGTATATAGAAAGGGAGATACATCTTGCAGTATTGAGATAGGGCAGTGATTTTGCGCATATTTCTCTTCAATAAGCTTTTTTCAATTTTTTTTTTAAAGCTTTTTTAAAAATCCTAACTGTTATGGGAAATAATAAAGGTCATTGTTTACTTTATGTAAGAAGCAAAATAGAATTATTTTTTATACCAAGTTTATATAAAGTTAAAATTGCTTAAATTATTTGGAATCAATCAAGTAATTAATTTAATACATGAGGAACTAGACTAACAATAATAAATGTGTGCGATTAGATATGTTTTATTAATTTTTGTTACTATCATGGGCTTGCGTCATGGTCCAATGACTGTTATGAACCAGTTGTAGGAAAGAGGAGTAGGTGCCCTTGCTACTGTCACAAAAGCAATTTAGAAAAAAGGTTCTCAAGTTTGAGTTTCAACTTGATGTCTCAAGCCTCCATGATGGAAGGCCGCGATGTTAGTCACTAAGCCTTTCAAGTACTTATAAAATAGAAGGATTTATAAACTATTTGTAGCTCAATTTATTTTAGAAAACGACCTAATTTTCTAGAAAACCCGTGTCTCACCATAGCTTAGTACCTTTTCTATATAAATTTAAATTTATTAATTACTACAAATTTGACGTCCTCAAAGATTCAATACTACAATGTATTAGTTGGACTCTGCTGATGAATAACTTAAGACATTTACAAGACAGACAAGTCGGCTGAGTGAATTGATTCTCACTGCTTTCAGTGAAGGCAAGCCACTTTATCTTGTGTGGTCACGTTCACTTGTGTGGTCACATTGACTTGTATGGTCAATTTAACTTATTTGGTCAACTTAACTTATTTGGCCACATTGACCCATGTGATCATGTTGACTAGTGTGTTCAAGTCAAGTTGTGTGGTCACGTTAAGTTGTGTGGTCAGGTTAAGTTGTGTGGTCACGTTTAGTTGTGTGGTCACGTTAAGTTGTGTGGTCACGTTTAGTTGTGTGGTCACGTTTAGTTGTGTGGTCACGTTTAGTTGTGTGGTCACGTTAACATATAAAGTCTATAATTAACTGGTTTGGCCACATTGACTGGTGTGGTCGCATTGACTGGTGTGGTCACATTGACTGGTGTGGTCGCATTGATGTGTGTGATCACATTGAATTGTGTGGTCACATTGACTAGTGTGGACAAGAAATATGAGAGACGCGCGTGTCAAAAATGAGAGAGTGAAGTTCTTGTCTATAAATTAGATTTAGAGTAACCTAGAAAGTCCATTATTGTTCAGCTTGAGAGAGAGAGAGAGAGAGAGAGAGAGAGAGAGAGAGATTTGATTTCTTGTGGCTGTACTATGATACGTGTGGGTGACTGTGAGATGCGAACAATAATTTCTGCGTGGTCAAGAATTGATGTGTTTTGTAGCTGCCCATTGGTTAATTCAACAGGTGCACCTAAATATGTACGAGTGAACAAAATTGTATTTCAAGGCTTGATTTTGTTAGTCAGAGTTAAATACAGTGATAGTAGGAGCGTGTACAGTGAGAACAATTAGAAGAGAGAGATTGAGAGAGAGAGAGAGATTGAGATAAAGATTGAGACAGAGAGAGATTGAGAGAGAGATTGAGAGAGAGAGATTGAGAGAGAGAGAGATTGAGAGAGAGAGGGCTGGAGATTAAGAAAGAACACTGTATGTTCTGAACAATGTATTTGTATAATAAAGATTTAACTGCTACAAAGAATTAGACTTACTGCTGGAAGACAGCTAAACTACTGTATGCGTATTACATTTTAACTTTCCAAACTTGAAATAACTTGAATTTCAACTTTTTTGTCAACAAAACTAAATATAACTTTTATTACAAAATAGACACATTTAAGAAGACATAAACTTATATTTTAAGCAAATCTAAATCACAATAAATAACATGTCTTTACACTCTGACATCATGGTATCATCTGGCGTACTTTACACAACTTACGACAGTACCGATTATTTTGTATCATTCTACTAGACTTAACATTAAATTAATGGTCTTTCTCTACACCTAAAATACTCCCTTTCTATAAGGTTGAGAGCCCCTGCCTTAGAAGATAGTGGCTTTGTTCCTTTTAAATCAGTATCAATACTTTCGTAAGAGCTAGAACTAGTAGATATAAGGCTCAAGATTTAAATCAACATTCTTCTTCAGTTTACTTCGACCCCTCATCTCCAATTAATTTTCTTAGTGCATATTCATTAACTATTCCATTTTTTTAAGTTGCTAATTTAAACGAAAGAAAAAATTGCTTAACTGACTTCCAATTAAAAATTGACGCAGACTAACCAAGGAAGTTCTTCAAGTCTCAGGGCGCATGCGCTCGCGTTGTCTCTCTTTGATTTGGAAATCTCGAATGAATGAAGTTAAAAAACACACAAAAAACACACACAGGCACACACAAACAATGTTGGAAACAGAAAATTAATCCGTAAAACTTAGGTCAATCACAAATGTTGACTCTCTGCGTCGGCTAGACACGTGCAGTCAGAGTAGACCACTTAGTATACAGTGAAGTCTTGGTTTAAACTTAGTTTGGGAAATAATATAATGTTGTCGTGGCTTGGTTTAAACTTAGGTTATTCACTAATTAATCCTCGTGGGAAAAGACTGGAGATGTAGAGATGTCCCAGAACGGAACAAGTCTGAGACCTGGAAGTGGACGTCTGCTATTACTTATCATTACAATGTACTAGTGGGACTCTGCTGATGAATAAATTAAGACATTTACAAGACAGTCAAGTCTGCTGAGTTAATTGATTCTCACTGCTTTCAGAGATGGCAAGGCAATTTATCTTGTGTGGTCACGTTCCCTTGTGTGGCCACGTTAACCTGTGTGGTCACGTTGACTTGTGTGGTCAACTTAACTTTGACAGGTGTGATTATGTTGACTAGTGTGTTCAAGTCACGTTGTGTGGTCACGTTAAGTTATGTGGTCACGTTAAGTTATGTGGTCACGTTAAGTTGTGTGGTCACGTTAAGTTGAGTGGTCACGTTAAGTTGAGTGGTTACGTTAAGTTGTGTCGTCACGTTAAGTTGTGTCGTCACATTAGTTTGTTTGTTTGTTTTACATGTTTCGGATGTTCCTTCAGATTTGAAGATAGTTTACTTCCTAGTCAAAACCTCCCACATGACGGCGGGGGATGGGAGCGGGCAGGGTTTGAACCCTGGACCATCGATAAATCTGAACGACAGTCCAGCGCGCAAACCGCACGACTAGGCAGCCATCCAGCCATTAACATGTAAAGTCTAATTAACTGGTGTGGTCACATTGACTGATCTGGATGCATTGACTGGTGTGGTCACATTGACTTGTGTGGACACGTTAATTTGTTTTTTTCACATTAAGCTGCGTGGTCACATAACCACATGTGGTCATATTATCAAAACAAAAAAAAATGTTGTACGTGTTTTCTCTTTAGTTGAAATGACCAAAACATTAAATCATGTTCTAAACTTCTGAATCTACCAATAAAGTAGCTTTTTTTTAAATTGAACGAATAACAGGAGACATTGATACGTATTTATGACACATTTAGTGACTTAGTGACTATTTTATGAAAAATAAAAATCATACCAAAATCCCCCTCCCACACACACACACACAAACACACTCTTACACTGAACTATTCATTCGCTGTGTGCTTAGGTAACCTAAATACTCTACTCTCTCTGGGGGCGAGACCCGTTATCCCCTGTACTAAGCCCGGCCCTGGACACTTTACGTAGACGAACGTCACGTATCGGAGACCTAATCCATGACTGTAAGTAGGGTACTGTGGATTAGTACAAGAAGGCTTTCTGGACACTCCACTTCCAGAGAAAATATTAAATGGCCGGCGACCCCGGCCACCCCGTGCCTCAAGTTAATACCCAATGTGTAGGCACCCTCGCCCGATGTTGCCACTAGCAACAAAGGGGAAACGGTTTACTTGTATATGTGACGTAACAAACACGTCAAGATATCGATATCACAAGGAATTAAAACATTGCTCTGGAGTTTTTGAAACTAGTTTTCCACTTCAAACATTTTGCTTTTTGTCCCTCTTTTTACAAAGCATATATCAAGTCAGTCTGTCTGTCTGTCTGGTACAATGTTTGTACATGTTATTTCTGCCACTTTGAATTCTCGGATGAAGTTAAAACTTTTGCACAATTACCTAAGTATACCAAACGAAACAGGAATCAATACAAGAATTAACCAGCTAATTATTTAATGAACTAGTGGTAAATAATGATCTTTTTCGGTAATAAAAATGAGTAAGATAAAAAGGAAACTAAATCATGCATTATTGAGAGATAAAGATGTAAAAGTGGAGTTCTTCCCCATGGATATTTTTAAAAAAAAATTATGTTTTGCTCATTTTTAATGTAGTGTTATGTTTAGGCATCTTTGTTGTTCGGCTAGCGATACTTTTAAATTTAAATTCCTTTTTCTTAGCAGCACTGAAAGAAAAATGTCGCTACTGGTTTTAAACACAAAACGTTTTTCAGACTTCAGATTAGACTCTCACTTGTAATGTACTGATAATAGGTGCGACTTAGAAAAAAGAAAATCTTTTTGTTTTTGAATTTAAGCGAATTTTTGTTTGTTTGTTTGTTGTCAAAGACCCATCTAGACCAGGCATGCCAAACTCATTTGGGTGTTTGGGCCACATGCAAAACATACTTTGACCTAAAGGTCCGCAGCCAAATATCAGTTGGAAAACATAGCCAATTACTTTTATTTAAATTAGAAACAATACAAGAGAATACAATAATTAATGGGATGCCTCATTACCTGTTCCTTAGCTAAATTTGTAGTACTATTGTGTAGATTAAAAATTGTTATGATTAGGCATTCTTTCCGTTGTCCTGATGTCTATTAATGTCAAGTGGAAGTTGGTTTGCCACTGACACTTTCCTCACAAATGACAATTTTTGATCCGTTAATCTCGGATGGTGAGGTGTTTTTGTAGCTTTCGTTATGAAAAAAAGAACTGCTCACAGAGATAAGTGCTTGCAAACATAGCGAGAATTCTGGGTGCAATTCAACGTACCTTTCAGGTAAATAACTGTAACATTTTGGCAATGTTTGACATGCCTGCTCTAGACCGATATTTTCTTGAGGGATTTGTTGATAACCGCCTGACAAAGTTTTCATTTAACCTTTCATATATCCTATCACTCTATCTACATATACTAGATGACTAGATCTAGATAGATAAAATAGACAGAAACATAGCCAGACGGAAGGTCGACTTTTAAGCCACTGACTGAGTTATCCAAGTAGAAGGTTTTATATACTGTTTTGAGTAACCAAATTTTAGCTCACGATCTTATTCTCTACACAATGCTTATCTCTCCTTAGCGAAATTCATTTTCCCCTATGTATTCCATACAAAAAATAAAAATTAATTTCAATGAATTAATTGGTTATTTTTTTCATTTATTGATTCCTATGTTGTCATCGATCATGCAAAATTTGATGACAATCGGATGAATAGAAGTGGTCGAAAAAATCGTTTGCTAAAATCTGAACATCTAAGAAAGATATAGGGCGAGTTGTTAATATAAGCGTTGTAATGAAGATTTTGGTCTCACACTGCGACAGCTATTGAGAAGTGAACCTACTTCTATATATGACGTTAAACAGGATCTCATAAGGCCAATAGAACGGAACACTTTCACCAAACACTTTTGATTACCCCTGAGATACGGATGAACTAGGGGAACATTACTCTTCCATTCGTGGGTTTCTTTTTCAAGTAATTTTGTTCTCTGATCAGGTATTGATTCTAGTATTGCAGTGTTTCCTTTAGCGGAACACATTGTACAATTTGAGATTCAGCGAAACACTTTGCTTATACTTTAGGTTGGACTATTCCCTAATTGTTGAAATAAAAGAATAATACTAATAATGAAACCATATTCTAAATTAAGCTTTATTATTTATTTTCAATGGTATACCTAGGCCTACAGTGCCATATGTTACTAAAACCTATGAATAGTAAGGTTGATTAACTTTGATGACATTGTATACTTAAAGATCATAACTTTTTTGATATTGGGCAGGATATTGGTAAGATGAATTCTAAAATTTAGCCTGTTCGTAGACTATAACTTTGTAGCAACATATAGATCTAATAAGAAATTCCTGCTTTGCACAAATGTTGTACGCTATAGCCCAAGGTAAATAAATTTTCCCTTTCAGACCTTATGATCTATAGGGCAGATGATGTAAAGGTCATCTGTTTCTGTGTCCCACGTTTAACGAGGGTGTCATGTGGCTAGCACAATGCCCAACTGCATTTACTTTCCCCAACTAATGTCAGTTACCCAGCCATTAGAGCTGGGCGGACTCAGAGGCGCCTAAAGATCCCGAAATTAAAAATCCAAGTCTTGACTACCTTCTAAGGCCACCCCTAGCAGGCATTCTTAAAATCCATTATACACTATTTAATTTCATCTATTCAGGTTAAAATTTTGAAATTGTTTGTTATATAATATAATAATAGGACATCTTTGAGTCAGAATAATTTTAATCAAAACTGAAAAATTGTACTTTCTTTCTTTTACAAACTCACTCGCACGGACGCACGCACACACATACCGCATTATATTTTCAAAGTTCAAATTCCTGAGACAATGGCAACCTCAAATCAATAACCTGACATTTCAACAAGTTGGCTATTAAAACTGAAATGAACAATTCAAAAATATTATGGTTAGTGTTAACAGAAGTATAAGACATAAGCTGCTTGATCTGAAAACTGAGGGATACTTCTGTAAGCATCAATCACGTGACTTAGCTTAAGCCTACTCCTGACGTTCAACACTGAGTTAATTAGCAAAGTTAATTGTTAGATTTTTTTAAATTTTTGGATCGTAGTAAATGAAACGGGTTCTTTTTACCCCTCAAAGCCAAACTGTTGACTTTGAAAAGATGATTGAAATAAGTGCAAAAGGTTAATCCATGAAAGAAAGTCTTTATTCAGCATGTGTCATGGACGCCTTCTAATTCCTCGCCTTTTTTACGTGCATCAAGTGAGCGTGTTAAAGTAATCGATGCTGTAGAAATAATCGGTGTTGTTGAAATAATCGGTGCTGTAGAAATAATCGTTGTTGTTGAAATAATTGGTGGTGTTGAAGTAATCGGTGGTGCTGAAGTAATCGATGCTGCTAAAAAAACAGTGGCGTTAAAGTAATAGCTGTTAAAATAATCGGTTGTGTAAAAAAAAATTGTGGTGTTGAAGTAATCGGTGGTGTTAAAGTAGTGAGTTGTAATAAAGTAATCGGTGGCGTTCAATTGATTAGGTGATCTTCTTTCAATCCGATGATCTGTAATGAACACTTTTACAATTGTACGAAAATAAGCAAAGTGGTTGAGCATTGTGCTGGAGATACAATACCATCAGTAGTCATTTACAGTACAAAATAAAACCACGATTAAACCACTAGTCTAGAGTAGAAAATGTATATTTTCTCCTAGGCTTTCATATTATGCTCATTTCAGACTCGAACAAAAACCTAACATAATCGGTCTACTGTAGTGACAAATCACAAAGACCATGGATGGACACAAAACAATGACTAGGTATTAGAGAACACATTATTTGATTTGTTTCAGAAGCGTATCTAGTATATAGAACGCCAGGGGCGGCCCGCATCTCCTTTACCACCCTTTGTACGACGCTGGTCTTAAAGACTTTTACCGTCTTCTAAAAAGTAAAAGTTCCCCTTTTGAGCTTGTGGTCTATAGGGCAGGTGATGTTTCTGTGGTCTACTGTTAACTAGGGTGTCATGTGGCCAGCGCAACGACCAACCTGCTTTACTTTCCCTAACTAATGTCAGGTATCCATTAGAGCTGGGTGGACTCAGACACACCCAAGGATCCCGAAATTAAAAATTCCAGTCTCATCAGGATTCGAACCAGGGACCCCCGTTTCGGTAGCCAAGCGTTTTACCGCTCAGCCACCGTGTCTCCTTACCGTCTTCAACCAACAAAAAATTCTGCCTGTATTCAGGTGAAATAGATAAATACAACAGATACATTGTCTGTCATGTTGAATGTGTTGTTGAATGTGTTGTTGTATGTGTTGTTGTATGTGTTGTTGTATGTGTTGTTGTATGTGTTTTCCTTATTAGAAGTGTTCAAATTTCAATCCGTTTATTTTCTTTCTGAAACAAAAAGTATTTGAGAAGGAAGATTTCTTTTTTAAATTCTGGATAGGAAATTAAATAATATATTTGCATTGAAATACCGTTGGGAAAACTCGCTCCTGAAGAAGAATGTAAATGGATTAGGTCTGAAGAATGTAACCTTAAAGCAAATATACAAAGCTGAAAAAAAAAAGGACACACTATTCATCTTGTATATCTAAAGCTAGATCCAAAGTTGGCAAAAACTGATGAGTTTGCCTTTGTTTGTCCTAGAAGTTTCAGGCGTTACTTCAGATCTATCCGTGTAACTTAACACTCAGTCAAACAGCTTAAAGTCTGGAGTGGTGACATGATGTAGCGATAAAGACAAAAGAACCAAGCCACACATCACTATGGCCTTTCAGTTTTGAGAATACGCGGATCACAAATCATTCGACCCTAAACACATTAATAATCTGCATCAGTTCTTGCAACGCTATTTGCGAGTCGCCAGCGGTTGAAATTTCAGAGCCTGTCGCATCATGAGCAAACAGAGTCCAGCCGAGCATTAATTCAATAACGCATCGCTCCCGCGTGAGCTGGGGGTTTGTTTGTGTCTGCTCGCCCGATAACCTGGTAGTAACAGGAGGTGACATGAAGCGTCTTACTTTCTTACATGTGTATTCTGGTTTGTTTTTTCTTGTTTTGTTTTTTTTCTTATGTATCAAAATATATTTTACATTTTTATTTTGTTTTCATAACAAGATGTGAAATTTCAAAACCAGAATTATAACATCAAAACTTTTAAAATAACCAATGCATATGTAAAACCAAGGTTTACAATAGTGTTTGTTTTCACATTTTAACACAAAAAATATTTTATGAACTCCTAACTTTTAGCTCCCGTAATTTTACAGCGCTGTGTTTAAGCTCCCCCACCTTCTCCCAAATTTGCCTGCTGGATGTCATGATTTTTATTAGAAGAGAGACTTGCGTAGTTTTTTTTTTTGTTGAAAAAACATCTGAGTTTTCAGAGGCGCCGTTTTTATTGCTCAAACCACTTTAAGAAACAATGAAGTGACACAATGCAGATACATTTTTACAATACCTCTACTCAAGTCAGAATTTCATGGAACTTGGATCCACGAACATGGAACCAACAAGAACCTGGACAGCTGATCTCAAAAACGGCTCTAACTATTTTCCTAGAAATTTAACAGTTGACGTGTATTGCTTAGAAAAGAATGACTAGCTCATGGGGCACACGGGAAAAGAATGACTAGCTCATGGGGCACACGGGAAAAGAATGACTAGCTCATGGGGCACACGGGAAAAGAATGACTAGCTCATGGGGCACACGGGAAAAGAATGACTAGCTCATGGGGCACACGGGAAAAGAATGACTAGCTCATGGGGCACACGGGAAAAGAATGACTAGCTCATGAGGCACACGGGAAAAGAATGACTAGCTCATGGGGCACACGGGAAAAGAATGACTAGCTCATGGGGCACACGGGAAAAGAATGACTAGCTCATGGGGCACACGGGAAAAGAATGACTAGCTCATGAGGCACACGGGAAAAGAATGACTAGCTCATGGGGCACACAGGAAAAGAATGACTAGCTCATGGGGCACAAGGGAAAAGAATGACTAGCTCATGGGGCACACGGGAAAAGAATGACTAGCTCATGGGGCACACGGGAAAAGCTCTAGTTTGACCTTTATAATTTTCAAAGCAAAAAAAAAAGTCTCAATTTGCTTGACTAGACTTTGAAAATAAGTTTAATCAGCCTTTTAGTGTACCGAAATTATACGATAGCAGGATAAAATTAAAGTTGCTTCGATTTTATTGAAAGAATTATTGAAAGCTTTACATATTTTTTTATTAAGTAAATCTAATAGAGCTTACATCTAGATTCTAGACCAAGATCAATAGAACTAAATCAGAAGTCTATTTCTAGTATTAGATCTAGATGTCTATATAATGATAATATCAATAACTCATCTTACATGTACGAGGTCACGGTGGCTCAATTGGTAAATACACACTTCACGTAACTGACGGGGGTAAAATCTATACCCGATTTCATCCAAATATTTAAAAAAAAAATATTGTTTATATTATTTTATTTTAAGTTGTATTATGGAGATATTGTCCATAAAAAATATATTTTAAAATGTTTTTCCAGTACTAGTAATGCTTTCAAACTCAAACACAACACAATATGCTACGGCTCATGTAGAAACTAAATACTGGATATAATAATGATGATCAAGAAACTATCCAGCTGTTTACATCCAACTAGCGACATCTAAAAATCGAACTTTCTAACCGAAACACTCTAAGCTCATATTAACTCACTGAGCTCTCGTCTTTTAAAGCTTTTTCATAGAAGTTTCTAAAATTATTACGTCAAATGAGGCCACCCCAACAACCTTCAACTGTTTTTTTTTTGGTTTTTGTGTGTGTCTTCCCTGTTTACCTTGACCTATATTAGATTGTATATTTCTGCTTCAACCTTTAACTTATTTTAAAATCAAGGTCTGTCTTGCTTTTTTTCTTAGCCTTTCTATGTGGCGTGACGTTTAATGAAATTTGAGTGCAGGCCGAATGCCCTACTTTTCCCACCGACCATTAACTGTCTACACAAGGTGTGAAACTGGACGATAACGGAGTGCCCCAATGTTTCTTTCTTCTAGTCTTTATTTCTCTTAAGTGTCTATTGGCCTTTCTGGGTAGTTGTACGACTATGGTTAATCACAAAGAACAAATGAAAGTCTGGGTATTAACTATGGTCAGAAAAATGTTGCCCACACATCAGTTGACCCATGTCCACGCAGTTGTTGTGACCAAAGCAACGGCAGAAACCTGATATAATTTAAAATTCTCGTCGCAGGCTCTGAAGGGTGAAGCTGAAGTCACCCGGCGCCTGATTTTCCGTAAGCCAGATTCCCTCCAAATTGATTCCCATATTCAGGTGTAGCTGCATCTCCCAGTTCAGTATGATCAACTGGACTGACACCGACCTACATAACATTGACAGACTCACCAAAAATAACTAACCAAATTTCAATGTTTACCCCCCCCCCCCAGACCTCCACCATAAGGTTGTATCTGCCCCCTGAAGGATTGGGGATCGTGGATTGCAGAGCATCTTCGAATTATTGAAGACGTAAGTTTTAAAAAAACGATCAAAACTGCCTCCAGCAATGAACCCACTCAAATACGACTCCGAAGCAACCCCTCTGAACCTACTCAAATACGACTCCGAAGCAACCCCTCTGAACCTACTCAAATACGACTCCGAAGCAACCCCTCTGAACCTACACAATGCTATTGTTAATGTCGGTTTTGATGACATAGGGTATGAGATTCGCCAATGGGAAGAAAAAACAATCCATGGAAAATTTCCGGATTTATAAGATGGAGACAACATTGACAAGGCTGCTTCCTCAAAGCAGGTTATCTCTACCCTGAAACTGAAAGCTTTTTTTTTTACAGCAATACTGGATAGAGTAATTAAGACAGAACATTACGAGAAACATATCCTAAAACTCAGTATTGTTCACAAATGCCGAAAGTGGGGAAATGTGGGTGAGTCAATTCAACATATAATCGGAATCTGCCTACCTAGGTCGCCATAACCAAGTTGAAAAGTTAATACACCAACATTTGGCTTTGACACATAATTTGATCAGTAAGGATACTCCTCATTATTAGGAATAGTCGATACAAGAGGTTCTCGAGTCTACTGACCATCTGCTGTACTGGGATAGGCCTATTTTGGCGACAAAACGGTAGATTTCAATCGATCTGTCCTGCTGTTCACTAATAAAAAAGAAAAAAAAAAACATAAATATTGACACAGCCGTATCGGTGTATCATAATTTACGAAATACTGAAGTGGTAAAACAAAACATATATGGGAGCCAAGGCTTGGACATTCAACGTTTATGGAAGATTAACGAAACTCAACCCTGGCAGCGCAAGACAATGAATACTCGTTCGTTTCTAACATAATAATAATTGTTGCCGTAATTATTCGTGAGGAAATTAATCTTTTAAATTTGTGCATATAGAAACAAACAAAAATTATTGTTCACACTGATTTCACTCAAACAACTTTCCAAAAATAATTCATTCTTTAAACTATGAGAATCAGTATTTGTTTTACTTTGTTTATCGACCTACTTGTGTCATAGTATACCGTACATACCTAACCCTCAGGCAAGTAAAAAAAACTAGCAATAGAAATGCGGATCAAAGACGACGCAGTAGAAAATGTGCTACAGAAAAAGATAAACCTATTCAATGTATTGATAGTTGATGGCTGTCCATTGTGATACCCCCGATACATAACATTTTTTATGTTGTTTTTTTAATTGAAATTTAAAACTCACCAACAATAAAGAATTTTAAAAAATTGTCTATGTTTGTTTTCATTTTTTCCCGACAGTTTCATTATTAAAATAATATATTCAGTGTAAGAGTTATTTCTATGTTCATTGTGAAATACTTTCAATGGAAGATTTTTTTATACAAAAACTACACTGAAGAAAAAAAAATAGGTCACTTTTTGCCCATGTGTTGGATCGTGTATTTCCTTAGGTCTAGACTGGACCATATATTCTTGTGAACGTTGAGAGGTAAATCAATACAAGACGCGAAGCTTCCCTAGACCACATTAGTGGACAGATCTGGGTTTTTTTTTTTTTTCTGCTCTTTCCTTGGAAACAAAGCCTGATTTAGTTTAGGATTAATGTCCTTATTAACGGCGCTCCTGTAAATAGGTTGAGGGATCCGGCCTCGGCTCTTCAAGACATACATATCGTTAGTGTTACACAGTAAATCTGTACTATCTGTACTAAACAAAAATGTGACAGCTTTATATAATCAACAGCAGCCTAATTCGAACTGCGGCCCTTTTAATTTCAGACACTCGTGTCGCGGGCCACATGACCGAAAAAGTACAAAAATGAAACCAACCTGAAACTATTTATAGAAACTTACATTAATTATTGAGACATTGGAAGTTTATCTTTTTCTTTTACGCGTCAAAAAATGGCTTCATTTTTCTACTTAAAATGTGAACAACATTGTAGCTATCTTTTCCACTGACTTATTTTCTTGTCCCTTTTTGGTATATATTCTCAAGATATCCTCCAGCCTCTAGGCTTAGTTTAACAATCTTTTAAACAAACATGCCGCCATGGTTGTTTCATAATGCCGTTTATATGTTGTTGTTTTGTTTTTTTAAACGGCAATACAAACGCTAAAGGTCATGGTACTAATCCATCAAAAATATAGTGAGGGCCCTAACGTAGGTAAAGATACATTTTTGAACTTTTTTTTTTAATAGTAGGGGGATTTCTATCATTTGTGCCGGCGTTTCGGCGAGCCGCATAGAATCACGTCGCGGGCCAGTTACAGTATTCTTTGAAATTTAAGACAAAAATTATCGGAGGGGGAGAACCGCCTAATGCACTTTTCTTGAGGGCGCCCAGCAATTTGATGACTCCTTTGTTGCCCATCATACATATATGTAGCACCTCCGCCTTGCATGGAGTTATGCCATATCCATAGACTGAAATATGGTGTGAAGGATTTATTTAAAAAAACAAGCAAAATAAGATAAGATAACTTTTATTGATCCAATCAAATAGAAATTCAGTTTGACTACACTTGTCCACCTCAGAGTAACTACTGCATCAATAACAATATCGATGCAAAGAAGAACAACATTCACACACGAAACACACACACACACACACACATAACCAGCACTTTATAAATAGACTTCTATCTACTTCTAGATGACGACAGAATGTTAATTTTCAATGGTGGTCATCCAGGGTCTATTATTACTGAATGTTTTAATTTTCTTCTTTGGTACAATCCTGTTTTCACAGAACTGAATTAACAGTTGTGATAAGTTCATCTGTCTGGGCAGTTGTTTACAAACATTCCCCAATCTGTTTGCTCAGACCATGATTGGATGGACTGTACTTCGGGTTTTGTTGTTTTTTTTGTTTGTACGTGGGTGTAAGATGGATCATTGTGTGGTCCAACTCTCCGAGGGGAAATAACGATCGAGATGTGTAGGCCATTTTTATATTGATATAACACATGTCCAAGGTTTTATCGTGCCGTGTGGGACAATTAACATATTGAGTATATGTTGGCAAGTGTTGAGCTGACGAAAGATGATTGAAATCTTCCATAACTTGTCGGGCAGCATCAAATCTTTCTATGCTAATTACGAATGAAATGTCTAGTATATGTTTTGTTGCTTTCTTTGTGTTGGCTGTAGGTGGTATATCCACAAGTATGACGCACAATTGTGTAAACTCTCTATGCAGGTAGTATAGCCTGAGATTTTTACATAGTAGTTCAATATCGGTCGTACACACTTAAGTTTTGATTGAAATATTGTTGACACAACACAAAATATAACAAGGTTACAAAAGACAGTTTGTGTGGAAACACAAACTCAAAATTGGCCCCCGAAGTGGTCCACCCAGGCAGGCTTCAATATTTTCAGAAAGAACATCCAAAATGAAATTATATCAAAGACAAATGAGAGATAAGAATGGAGAAAGAAGGTTAACAGATCTTGTGTAGTGCCCCAACGGTCTCGCAGATCAAAGGATAGGTGAAAGTGAATGTAAAGTTAGATGTGAACCTGGCCTAACTAGTTCCTCTTTTAGACCTTGTGGTCTATAGGGTAGATGATGTAAAGTTCATCTGTTTTTGTGCCCTACGGTTAACGTAGCCAGCACAACGACCAACCGCCTTTACTTTTCCCCAACTAATGTCAGGTACCCATTAGAGCTGAGTGGACTCAGAGGCGCCCAATGATTCCAAAGTTGAAAATCCCAGTCTTCACCAGGATTCGAACCAGGGACCACCGCACCTCCCCTGACCTAACTGATGTCTTATAATTGATCTAATTGTTTTTAAAAGGCTCAATCTCTTGATTGAATCCTTTTTTTTTTTTTTTTTTTTTTAAAAGGAAACTTCAGAATTTGCGCTATTCAATTTTGGCTTTATCATCATAGGAATCCTTGGGCCTCTTTTTTCGGGCTTAATGTGCCTCTTGTATGGGCCCTCTTGCCTCTTTTGTGGGCTTTTTTTTTTCCCCATATGTTTTTATTTGTAAGTTCTCATAATTCACAAGTATTAAATCATAAACAATTGATTGAATCCTCTAAAAAAAAAAAAAGAAAAAAAATTCCGCAATAAAAAAAATGTTCAGCGAAATGCTGTTTACAAGATTACTATTTTTTTAAAATTAGGTCTAACTTATAATGCATACTAATAAGCTTTTTCTCTTTAAAAAACTGCTTGCATAACTGATTTTAAAAATTAGATTTTTTGCTTTCAGAAAAAAAAAAGTAGCATTTGCATCAGAGCTTTGAATGGTCTAAAATATTGTGATGTCGGATTTTCAATATCTTTTCTAGTTAACGAGATCTAAACGGGACGGACGGACAGACATTTCGAACAAATCAAATAGCGTCTTTTCCCCTTTCGGGGGCCGCTAAAAATCCTTTTACTTTTTTTTAACACGCTTATCTAAGGGAGAGAAATTCACACTTACAACTATATATCTTAATAATGTAGAAGTTATTTCTCTCTTTCAATATCAAACAAACAATTATAACTATAATTAATTGACTAAATGGTTAATGTTTTTTTTATTGATTTATGTTTTGTCAGGCACAATAAATAATTGTTTATAGTTTTACGTTGACACGAGAATGGATGTGGGAAACATAACGTGATTAATTAACTAAGGGGACGAAACCGTACATATTTAGCCGTATCTGTGAATACTGAAGGATTAATGTCCCTTGGTAAATAAAATAATTAACCACCAGTTATTAATTGACAAATTGTTTTTTGTTTTTTTTTTCAATTTATTCAGATCTTGTCTATGTCAATAAATAATTGTTTAAATTTTAAACTTGATCTTAGAATGGGTGTGGACGAAATAACGTGTAGAAACAATTTACGACAAAGAGACAAACATACAAACCAAACTTAGTGACTGAATACCAGATATTGGTGAACACTTGTGGCATCTAAAGGAATTATCACGAAAGCTCTATCCATAACATTTCGAGATTAGGGTTAGGCCCAAGTGCACCATCGTAACGTAACAAAAGTACCGATCTACCCATTAGCAGAGCAATTTAAATGAAAGCTTTGGTAAACAAAAAACAACGTGTCTAGTTGTCTAACCACAATGCGTCAGACCACAAACAGGAAATGTTGCAGTATCAAGGTCAACCAATGCTCTCTCTTTTTTTGAATTTATTCATTCCAAACTTCTGCTCGCTTTCATGTGAAACTTACGGAATTTTTTTTCTTTCAACTAATTTAAGTTAAGTCTGAGATATTTTTGAAACCATTTTTTTTATCTTCTGTAGTTGATTGATGATTGGACAGACAGTTTTTCTGCTGGTTAAAATCACTCTCCAAATGTGTGACATATACTGAATGGATCACTCAGTCGTAGCTTACAGTTAAAGAACTGGTTGAAATATCAAGTGACGAAATGGCAGCGAGAAACGAATCAATTTAGTTTAACTTCGTGACTTTATTCGTAAAGCAATGCCAGATGAAATTTCACAGCAGCTGTTGCTAGCGACAGTATGGCTTCTCTAAACGATGCCACGAAACGCAAAACAATGAGATAGAAAGGCTGATAAAAGACAATACTAAACTAGGATAAAGTAAGGTAATATTAAAGTTCACCTGACAGACCTGGTGGTCTCTGGGTCAGATGAGGTAAAGGTCAACTGTTTCTGCAGCCTACGGTTAACGAGAGTATCATGTGACCATTACAACGACCAACCACCTTTACTTTTCCCTAACTAATGTCAGGTATCCATTAGGGCTGGGTAGACCTAGTGGCGCCAAAAGATCCCAAAATTAAAAATTCCAGTCTTCACCAGGATTCGAATCCGAGACCCCCGGTTCGGAAGCCAAGCTCTTTACCGCTCAGCCACCGCGCCTCCAAAACGAGGATTAAAAGACGCAAAAGTTTTATAAATAAGGCTAAATAATGAACAAAAGACTTTAGACAAAAGACGCTTATCAATAATAGAAGACGCAGATAATATTGAAAGACGATTGACAATGAAAAAGATAATATATATATATACACACACACATATTGCGAGGGTACTCTTTGTTGTAGTACTCCGTTAGGGTGGTCGGCTAACAAACCAGAAAAGAAATCCTTTTAAAGCTGCTCTTACTGTGTTCATTTCAAATGAGAGACTGAATAAATCAGATTCTATTAGTCCATTGCATCCTATTCTATTGGGCCAGCAGTCACGGAAAATGGAATCCCAACCTAGGAATGGTCCATACCAGTTGTTTTTTTTTTAAACCCTGCAAAAATATGTCAGCGATGCCCATAATACCACAACGCGGTGCTATCCGGCCCGTCAAAATGCTGGCACAGAGTTTAGAAAGTCTCTCTCTCTCTCACACCCACCCACATACACTTTGGAGAAATGCTAAGTACAACCAGGAGACGTCTGCATGAGAGCATCTACATCAACGTTCGCACTGACTCTGCCATACTAATATGATATAAATGATCCCGTCCTATTATACTATACCCCTAAAAGGGAGATGTAACTTATCATGGGGCATAACTGACATAGGAACTTATAGACTCTATTAATTAGGAACCGACCAGCGCTAAATTTTGAAAATAAATAGCTTCAAATATCACGTTATTAATAAATGTATTATTTGTTCTTATAGTGGTCATTTATTCTCTCTATTAAATATATACGTTTCTATGGACATGCAGTACATATCTTCGTTACCGCCGCATCGTTGTTATTGTGTAACAATATTACTAGAAGCACTTTAATGATAGATTAACCCTGGAAGATCCACATTATCTTACAGTGGTTCTAAAATTATTTCCTTTGCTATATATATATATATATATATATATATATAATATGTTGATAATTCAATATCAACATTAATTTTTAACGTCACGTGACCTTGACCTACGTTTTCAATTTGTTCCACGGGTGACCCACTGGGTTATGTTGCTATTAATTATTATATTTTCATGAAAATAAAAAAAAATATACTTAGAATGTTAGAAAATTGTATTTAAGAAACATGAAAACTTCTGAAACAATGTCTCTGCTATGTATAACACAGATAGACTTTGCACTTCTCACAACTGTTGTTTGTCTTCATGCTACACAACGTGCAGCGCTGGCGATCTTCCGCTTTTTATTGGGAAGTGGAAAAAGTCATCGGTTCTGACTTCTGGTTCAGGCATAGGTCTCAAGGCAGATTTCTTTCTTGATGGGCCTGCAGTTGCACCTTCTAAAGATGGTCTTCCTCGTTTTTTTGTGTATGCGCATGTAAATTGATCAAAAGGGATGCCAGTTTTGTTTGGAAGTTGCGTTGGTTCAACACATCTTTTTTAGACATCCCTATGAGCTGACAGGCCTGACGATAAGAGAGCCAAGCATTCACAAACATCATGCGTATGGTCTGCCAAAATATGTACAAATACCAACACTTTGATCTTATGTGAAATGAATGCTTGGCAATGAAACTGTTGTGAAGATCTACGCCTCCCGTGCTTTCATTATAAAGTTTTATCACAGCAGGCTGCTGGGCCCGAACATAGGATGACTAAGCTTTTTCAAATCTGTTGACAGTTTTGCTTGGTTCGACACCACTCAAAGTTGAGAGCATATTGACAGCTTTTGTGTCATACCAACGGACAGCTACTATGTTGGTAGACTTTTCAACACATTGATCCATTGTGCCACGACCTTTTTTCTTCATATTTTTCTCGGAATCAAGTAAAATGCCAGGAAGACGATTGGGTCTAACTGTGCCAGTATAGTGAATGCCTTTTTTCTGCAGATCTTCCAAGAGAGGCAAAGTTGTAAAGAAATTGTCCGCAAATATTTTGTAATTTAATGATGGCTTATCCGGCTCATTCTGTGGCAACGTAGAACTAAGCTGAAGTACTACATCAGGACCAATACCAATAGAATCAGCATCCTTTTTATCCTTCTTGCCTTGGTAAACATCAAAATCACATAGCATACCTGCTGATGAGGTTCTAGCCCACTTTTATTCCCCAAGGATGGGGCTTTCCCTTTATAAACTGCTTAAGCTTGCTGAACTTTCCTTTAAAGGGAATCATCATTTCGTCAATGCTGTTATTTTCATGAGCAATAACTTTTAAACAATTATTTCTAAACAGTTTGAGCCAAGGGCGTATCTTCCAAAGCTTGTCCGATTTCTCTTCATTTGTAGCTAAATTGTTATTAACAAAGTGCAAATTTGAAAGCAGTGACTGAAACCTATTCCGACTCATTACTCCAGCAACTGGATCATAACGAGTGTCTGTTTCCCAGTAACACTTAACAACGGGCATCTTGGCTAGGCCCATTCTCAGAAACATGCCTATGATTTGCTCTATTTCTTTCTTATTGGTGTCAATACTTTTTCCACTCTTTTCAACACTGTACTCATTTGTAAATTTAACAATCAACTCTAGCATGTCATCCGTAAGAAAGTTTTTGAAATAATGCATTGGTGACTGAACTTTATAGTTTTCAGGAAGCTCTAGAACTTTGCCCCGGAAAACTGAGTCTGGTGGATTGAAATTATCTTTTGTCCACTCATAGAGTTTCTTTTTCTTATTCCTAGCAGAGGCACTAGAAGTAGATGGCAAGGGTTCTGTCACTTCTTCATCGAAGAGGATTCAGAAGAACTGAGGTCTTGCGTTCCTGTTTCCTTATCAGGTTCTGGTTCATAGTCCTCATCATCAGTTGAATCATTTTCCAAATCACTTTCATTGTAGTCAATGACTTCTAAAATATCTAGCACTTCTTGAGCAGTGAATTTCTTAGGGAGTGAAGCTGACATTGTATATTCTGGCGAAAAAAAATATTAACAAGATTAGATATATATACCTGATATATAGTAAAAAAATAACAACATTGAATTATAGATTTATCATTTGTAAAAGTAGTGCCGACTTTAAAATCAAGTTCTTTAGGGATCTAGTTCAAAATATTGTAAATTAAATACTAAAATCAAATACTGACAATGATACTGTGGATCTACATCTAGATTAGACGATGTCTTAGACGTCACTAGATCTACATCTATAATTGTTTTTCCCCTAAAGCCCCAATGGGTCACCCATGACCCAATGATTTTAAAAATGTAATTAATACTAAACAGAGAACTAATTCGTATTAAATACTATATATAATCATTAAATACATTATTTAGATATTTAATACTAACAAAAAGATTGTGTCTTACCTTGTATAAAGCAGTAATAAAATATTTTTTTCAGTCGAAATCTGAGTTCCCAACTTCACATGGAGGTAGCCATATGCAAAAGAGATATTAATCAGTAATAAGAAAAATTTAACATAATAGTTGTTTCCCTTGTGTTCCATAGATGGTCCACTGGGTATTGATGGTAAAAATTACATAAAAAATGAAGTAGACATTTACTTCAACGTAGTTTTGTGTTATGGGTCACTTCCAGGGTTAAATGAGTGTGCCATTTCGCAAATTCTAGTGATGTCAGAGAGAAATGTGTTATCCCCCTGATGGATTAAAAGGGCGAATCCTAAAAGAATGTACCAAACAACCAGCTGAATCTTTCCTATAGATTTCAACTTCATTACCACAAAACACCATCTCCGTGAAAGTCGTCCGTAATTGTACCTGAGCCAAAGGTTCCCAAACCAAAAGAAATGTATGACTTAACTATTTCTCTCCTAATCGACGATTTCATCGTTGATTTGACCTCATTATATTAAATAAATGTTTAATTTTATAAACTTTAATTTGTGTTCTATAAAAAGAGACTGCATTCCCCCCCCCCCCTTTTTTTTTTTAACCAAAGACAACATTTTCGGATAACAAAGACATTGAAGATTTATCATAACAGGGGAGTGAAATAGTCATGAGCAAAATGGATTCTTCCGAAACGTGGAAAAACAATTACAGAGAGAAAGAGTTAAGATCCCTGTTTCACTTTTTCCCATTGTTCCTAAATGCTTAGAAAAACTGGTTCAAATGTTTCTTTTGAAAGATCATTGAAGTAAGTTAGACCCTTTACAATATGCTTACTAGAAGGATAAAGGTTTAGAAAGATTTACATTGACAACATATATGTAAGATTGTTCTTCATGTCTCACCAGCTTTCAATATCAATAAAGGAAAGCATTGAGTCTATATAGAATGATAAAAGCTGATATCATTGTAACACGAAGATCTCTGAGGGTTAGGGTAAACAATGTAATATTGAATGCACGTATATTTAACACTGGGGCGCCCCGGGGGGGGGGGGGACTGTGACATCGTCTTTGTGGTTCATTTCGTAGACTAATGATTTTCAATCGGATAGTAACTTTTGGGTGGCTCTTCTTGCCCCGCTCTCAGAGAGCTCAGTCGTAAATGATTAGTTCAGAGAAATAGAACACATTGAAAAATACTGTAAAAATATTTTGAAATACTAAATGAAAAAAAATAAAAAAAATTGTATCGATTTTTCAACGAAAAAAGAAAATAATATTGTTTCTATAGCTGGAGAGACAAAGTGCAAACTTTTCAATACCTTGGTACTGTCTTAGACAATACATTAAATCTACTGCAAACACAGACTATATCAGCAAAAAAGGGCAACACTGATCACAATTAGTTTAAAGTTTAAAAGATGGCCTCCTTTAGTGTTCGCAAAGGGAGTGGGCAATGTTTTATCATGCTCACATCTGCCGTATTTTAAGTTTTAATATCACTGCCTGGTTTGGCTAACTGAACATTAAAAATAAAAATAAACTTCATAAATTTCTAAATGCAAAAAAAAACAAAACAACATTTGGACCACTATTTGAGAGATTAAAAAAGAAACATACTGTGGGTGAGGATTTTTTGATTGTATCATGACATAGAAGATGCAGGATACTGAAAGCAAAGATAAACAGAACAAACAAATAGATTTCTTAAGATCTAAATTAGAGGAGGGTGTCATCACTAATCCAAAACCCTAACCCTAATCAAATGTGACCCATAACTCTAAGTGTAAACTAACACATTACCTACCGCCCCAAGCCCCTTGGATCCACCAGCGTGCAAGGTACGAGCCAAGTGAGGTCCTTCAATCTGAAGTATGAGGCATACATAGTGCACTATATTTGTTAAAGGGCTTGATCATTATGCAAGACATCTAGTACCTGTTTTGTTCACAAAAATATCTAAAGCAGGAAGGTACGTTAAGCGGGTATAATTTCGTGCGAAAATGCATAGAACTCAGCTTTTTAACAGAAGCTTTTCGCATCAAAATTGATAATTTAATACTTCAAAAGTAAGCATGCTTCAACGTTGGTTATAATTATTTCCCTGTCACTTTAACAATGTCCAGTAATGAAGATATAAAGACATATTGCTAATAGAACAGGAATTTTATCTCTTCAATTTACCACCTCTTTGTGAGCAAGTCGTGACTCTATTTGACGCCCATCAGGCTTGGACTCGTAGTTGTTTGTTGCCCTCTATTCAGCTTTCTCAGAGGCATCCTTAGCAGAGCGCGGGGCCCTGGGCGAAAATAATGTGTGGGGCCCTGAGCCGTCATATACTGTACCACTAAAAGCTAACAGACTCGTCCGCCTTTATCGCTGTAGGCCTTATTTTTGTTTCAAAATATGTCACCTTACTAGTGCCCGTTTGACTACATCAAATACTGTATGTAATTGTTCTGCATGTGAAATTTTGCCTTAAATAATTAACGTAAATAATGATTCAGAAACATTTTGCATGAAACAATCCACAAACTAGATAATACTAATTTCTGCTAATCCTACTGGAGTCGGAAAGTAACAATTATTTACGGAGGAAAACCGGAACAGTTACAATAAAACTTAACACTAAATAGTTTCTTAGACGGTCACAGACGGATTTAGTTACTTTCCGCTGTGCTAACTGGTGAGGATTTTTTTTAAAGCCAATGTGAACTGTTCAACAATGATAACCTCTTAGAATCGACAGGTCATAAGATGCTGTCTTTACTGAAACTGAACGGTATTTCGAAACAAAAAATGGCATGTGGTAATTGTGGTAAGTGGCAATTGGTATCATATAGATGGAAGAAAAGGTTTCCAAAATATGGAGTAACAGGTACTAGTTTTTAAGAACTGGTTTGGTTTTTGAAACTGAAGTTGAAAGTGAATTTCCCCACTTGCCACCCCTTAAAGCCGCTACTGAGCTTTATTATTCAGGGGCGAAACCTGGGAGGACACGGACCTCGAAAACAGCTCTAACGGTGTTGCAAGAAATGGGACAGTTGATGAATATCTTTTGGGAAAGAATCGCTAGCTTGTTGGACTGTAAAATTGAAAAATATCGAGGACGAAAAGATTGAAGACCATGCATGCATTGAGTTCTTGTTTATGGTGTCCAGTAAAAAACATAATTAGATGTTCGTGAGTCTAACATGTTGATGACTGGAACCGAGAGTCCGTTTTCTCTGATGATTTTTTGTTGTTACTATTAATTAACTTTCCGCCTACTGATCCTGGAGCTACCCCCCCCCTCTCCTTCTACTGAGCGATTTGCACCCTAGTAACATAGCGTAGACTGTTATTGTGTTTTCCTTTAATTATCTGCATTGAGAGAAGCCGTAATTTCTATGGGTTTACGTTTCTCAGTTCTTTCGTCTGTCCGACAGTCCGTCAAATCAATCGAGTTTCGCACTTCAATAGGTAAAGTGTTACTGAAATTATGATGTAACCATCGACAAAATGTATCCCGGACAAAAAATGAAGGTAATGGTAATTTCACTATAATGGTTAACCGTACCCAAGATAAGTGGGATAGTCCCTTGGCTTTAATGTACTGATAAAATGTTTAACCATTGTTCATTTTACGGTTGAGTTACACAGTTACAACTTTGAGCCTTTACAATACCACTAGAGCAATTAGAAAACAAGTTCCCTTCTACAACAGTGTTTCCCAAACTTTTGCCTTAACGAACACTTCGCACATTCTGAGTATTTAGCGGAACACTTTGCTTATTTTTTTTTTAGATAATTTTATTCAAGTGGTGACCTACTAGTTAATTATTCCATTTCTTAATGGAACACCTATTCAGGCCTCGCGGAACACTAGGGTTACGCGGAACACAGTTTGGAAAACATTGCTCAACAGGCTATACAAGTACATTCCAATTAATACCAGTAATAGAGCATCAATATGTATTGTGTCTATTCACAGTATATATTGTGTGAGTTCACATTAGTCCTTATGTATCATATTAGTAATATTTGGTATTACTAGAAGCACTAGAATGATAGTTAAGTGATTGTGCTACTTCTTAAATTCTAGTGATGTCAGAGAGAAGAGTGTTGATTATCTCCCTTTAGCAGTGGAAAAGAAACTTGAAAAAATATTTTTACAAACAGTATCGATTCCCAGTCATTTAGTCTCTGCCAAGTAGTCTCAGCCACTTAGTCTCTGTCAAGTAGTCTCAATCATTTAGTCTCTGCAATGTAAGTCTCAGTTTATTAGTCTCTGTCATTTCATACTTTGTTTAACAAACAGCGCAAACATGTATATTTTTGTTCAAGATTACATTAAATGAGAATTCAAGGTGATTAGTTGAATGGTGATTAAGTTTGACGAGGATTATATAGATAGGAATTAAGCAATCAGCAGACTAAGTGACGGGGATCTAATCATTTGGGATTAAGTAACTAGAGAATTAAAAGTCTAGGTCTTTTTTTGTTTTGTTATTCTTGTTATTAGATCTATATCTCATTCCAAGTTGAATCTGGGTTTATTGTTAATACAAGTTTTATTTAAAGTAGTTTTTAAAATAGACGTTTGTTCAAGTTATTTCAAGTTGTACAATTAAAAATGTAAAACGCCTGCATCAGATTAGTTGTACTAGATATCTGGAACTACAAGCCAACAACTTACCATTAACACCGGCCAACTATGTAAGCGACACCATTTGCTCCACGTACATCTAGGCTCGACATAGCCCGGCAGTGGGTCACTTCTGACATAAAAAATTAGCTTCCCGATTGGCTGGAGACAGCTGGCTATCCCTCAACGGGATAAACGTACAGTATCAGGACGACACAAGTATCAAGTATAAACAATATCAAGATTTCCCCTTAGCTACCGAGGTACATAAAGATACAATCTCGCAGATTCTCTATCGTGGATATTTCACCAAGGCATGCCATAGACATTACTTGCATTTTAAATACAGTAATCTTGTCTTTCGTTCTGATTGGTTTGGATACGGTTAACATTTGTTTGCATATAAAATGCACTATTAATTAAAGTCAAAGCTTAGAAAACGATCTAAACAGAGGTAGAGGGCGAGAAGAGAAAACCTGAAGAGATAATGTTGGAAAAGACAAAAAAGAGAAAGTTTGGGAGAGATGTTCATGTTAATAAAACAAATTGAACTATCTCACGGACGCCATATTTAAAGTTGACTGTTGCTTACGACAGTTTCTGTGTGCTGCCCAAACGGTTCAACAGACTGAGGGACAGGCGAAGGTAAAGACTGCAAACTATCAAAGAAAAATTAGTTTGGGTAAGAGTTTATTCATGTGATTTTACATAGTAATGGAAACGTTTTCGATTCCAAAGATAAAGGATGAGTGCCGTGATTCACGTGACTATTCAAACCCAGTTTCTAGCTGCATATTCTTCCGCAGGTCTTGCAGACAAAGCCGTTGTCCACTTTTTAAATTTTCTGCGCCTGTCTTCAATAATGGCTTTTTAACACTTCCTGTATCCTGTGCACCTTAAACACAGAAATAGGCAGTTTTCCGGCATAGATAGTAATGTTTAATATACCTTAATGGATAACGCCTAGTCACATGATTATAACTTAGTTAATTGCTACTAGATCTAATAACAACAATGTGTCTGCTATTTAAAACAAATTGTATCAAACATTCTTAACATAAAGAATGCAATAAACTTATCTTGAAACAATAAATATTGATAGGCGACTACGATTAAGACGCCGTTCGCTTCGCAGTCTTATACACAGACAAACATATATATTTATTGAGATAGATAGATAGATAGATAGATAGATAGATAGATAGATAGACAGACACTTGAGTTTTATTCAATTATACGCCTACATTAAGTCACCTACCTTGCTACAGAATTTCGTACAGTTGTCAACAAAAAACAATACTCCTCTTGTCTCACGTTCTGTTAGACACACTGCATCAGGAAGCGTGGTCTGTGAATGTGGAGAAACATTGTTTAATCTTTATTTCAATCTAGACTGAGCGCAGAGCCTCACAGCCTGGCTTAAAGAAATTTTGTAATCACCCAACGAGCCAAACTTCGTGTTCTAAATTAGGGGGTTTTTTCGGTGTTAAACGAAATCTATAAATAAATAAATAAAACGAAGAATTCAAAAACGAATTTTATGTCAAGGTAAGTTTAACTTATGTAGATCAAGAGTTTCCCAAACAGTGGACCATAAACCTAACCCTAACACATTGCACATTCAGAGTATTTAGCGGAACACATTTTCTTATTTTTTTCAGTGAGATTGAGTCAAGTGGTGGCGTACTAGTTAATTATTGCAGTAGTTCGTGGAACAGCTTTTCAGGCCTCGTGAAACATTAGGATTCAACTATTCTAGATCCATATTTGAAGTCATGGCAATTCTGGCAAAGGCCGAGTAGAAGCTCCGTTATCAGGACCAGGGGAGGCACGGTGGTGAAGTAGATAAGCGCTTTGCAACCGAACCGGATGGATTGAATGGGATTTTTTATATCTTCAGGGTGCCTAATTCGATAAGTGCAGCGTTAAGATTATAACATTCTAATCTATATCTATGTCGTATAAACAAGGACCTAGATTGATTGATTCATTAGTGAGAGAGCGTTGCGACGCCACAGAGTGATATCAATGAGTAAGACCAAAAACCAACAAAGAGTTTCGGAAATAATGAAATATTGAACTAAGGAAGCCGATGAAAATATCTCAAATCTCACAGGAGTAATGGTGACGTGGAAAGATAAAAAAGTCTAACTTGAATTCTCAGGTCAGAAGCATGTGTTTCTGTGTGGGAGGTCCATATAAGCGGGTCATTCTAAGTCAGTCATTCTAAGTCAGCCATTTTAAGTCAGTCATTCTAAGTCAGTTTAACAAACTACTAGAAAATATTTAAAAAACTACGTTTAAAAAAACAAAAGCTTCTATTAAGCATAATTGTACCAATTAGTTTGGATCAGTCATGTCATTACATTTGTAATAGATCTAGACTAACAATGAAAAAGCATTGATAAAAATATATTTGAAAAAAAGGTGAACGACCTGAATTCGAACTCATGGTCCAAGCATTCTCAGGCTTTTCAAGCCAACACGGTAACCATTCTGCTAGTGGAGAGCCTCCTACAAATTATGACATCGCGGGCCGCAGGATAACATTAACATAACTCAAGCGGCCTCTGTTCCCAAATATCAACACCAAATATTGATCTTTCTGGTTTTATTCATCTAAAATACTACCCTCCTGTCTTCTTATATAATACCGACGTTACTTTAAAAAAGATGATGACGTCGACCTCCCCGCCCCGTTTGTCCCGAATAGAATAACAACGAATTAAGAAATAAAATAAAAAAATATATAAACTAATGTTAACTTATGTCATTTAATTTTTTTTTAATCATTGCAATTTTCAAGAGTTTTCGTTGTCACTGCTAATACCACTGTAAACAAGTATATGTGTGTATGTATAATCTGTGATTCAACAGAGTGTACCTCTTAAGCCGCATGTACTAAGCCATTCATCTCCACCGTCTGGTCTAAGACAATTGACCTTTAAACGTGAGATTTAGTGGCTTGACCCCCTACCGTGGACCTAGTTGCTTGGACACATGGTCTCTGTCTGGAAATTTTTTTTTATAAAAGTTTAAGAGAAGGGGAGATAGATACATACAAAGTTGGATACATAAATGGATGGATGTAGTTAGATAGATAGGTAGGAAGTTTGTCTACACATATTTTTATGTGTGGGTTATTTATATGTTGATTTCTAGTTCCAAATGAAAAGTTCACTCTTAACTATATACTATAATATTTTTCCTCTTTTAGCATCGACTTATACGCTACTGTAGCAATACACAGTGATTTTATAAGCATAAATATATTTATTGCATTGCCGAACAGTACGTTTGGCGACCAATGAAATGTCATATAGGTGTCACTGATTGGCTTGGTCATATTTTTACAAAGTTTAAATTACTTCACATGAGAACCACGGGCATTGACCAAAGTATGTGGGAGGAGATAGCCCAAGACCGGACATCATGGAGACAGACTGGACGAACTTCGCCGAGTGCAAAAGAAACGAAGGCTGCATGTGACAAGTTGGATTAAGATTCGGCCGTTTTGGGTGTCTAGGGGATTTTATAGTTTGTGAACCCACACTTGCACAAATAGACTACAGGCACAGCGTTATTATGCAGACAACAAATACTATGATGTAAAGTTATGTACAGTTTATTATACAAAATAAGATAATTAAAGGTGAAATGCTGTACAGTTGCTAGGATGGGATCTAGCGTATTTACATGTAGGAGACTATCATCATTAGATATGAGAACCAAGTGGTCTTAGTGTCATTAGGCTGGTTGCTTAGCTTTTGGTCCGGTGCTGCACTGATGAGACGGGTGTGACTGGTACTGATGCTGTCTGCTGGTGGGCTGGCGTAGTGGATCCAGGCTCCGGTTGCAGTCCAACGTTGTATGGTTGCAGAGCTAAGCTGCGTCTACCATCCAGTTAAGCCAGTGACGAGTCTGTGGCTACCGTTGTTATTTGGACTCTTGAAAGATGAGTAGGACTGACGTCTGCAGATCTGGTGCCAACAAATCTGGTATCAGCTTTGGGTTGCTAAGTTTTCAGGCGGATGTAGCCAATAGATAAAAGCTGCAACGATATGATGTATACGTCGGTTTAGCCATAATGATAACACTATGAGGTAGATGCCTTTCCGTGGAGGACATCTTCAGACTGATGTAGAGAAACTGTAAACTAGTTTCATAAATACTAAAGGGAGCTAACAAACAAATTGTGCATCCCATCAAGGGGAATAACAATAATAATGGGGACTCACATAAAGAAAAATAACAAACAGTAATAAGTGATACATGATAAGTAATGCAAGTGACGTTCACCAGTCACGGTGAATAGCAGGTAAATACATCGCTTAGATAAATGAGATGAAAGGGGAAGGGGAGATCAACGTCTGATACTCGCCCAAGCTCTCACACAAGTAAACATCGAGCATAAGTAAATACATACTCAGTAATAAGACATGTTTACAGAAATGTTTTGATAATTCCCTGCCAAGGAATTAATCAATGATAATATATCTAAGGCTCGTGCTGAGCGCTAATATATCAGAGTTGGATTAATAATAGTTAAAGGGCTAAATACATTTGGTAAGAATTGTTAATAAATTCTAGTCCAGATGGCTTGAACATTTAGCCACAAAAGTCATGACATAAAATATAAGTATACAGTAATCTACTTACATTATCCATGATAAGAATGCACAAATATATACACAAATAATGTAGTAATAAATGCACAAAGATATATATACATTACTATGTAAAATGGTTCTCAGGCACTTGACTAAGTTACATACCACCAATCAAAAGTGAAATAAGGGAATGAAAATAGTCCAGAGCTCAAGCAAGAGATAGATGTGCTCCCTGTCAGCTCTCCAGCGAGAATGAGATCGGACGATGAAGTTTCATTCACATACACGTGGAGAGGGGTGGGGTGACTGGCGGGGTGATAGGTGCAAAGGTGGTCTAGACTATCCGGCGTCTTTGAAAGAGAGATCCTCGCTTGATCGTGACGGCGTTTCCTGGAGATAGACACCGCGCGAAGGCGCGAGTTGAAAGTCCAGGGTGCTCGCCCAGGTAGTCAGAAGATATAAAAAGGTGGGGGGGATTATCAGAGCTCGGCCGGATCAAGGGAGATTATACCTTGATAATGGCTAGTGCTAGACGAACAGCGTTGCCCGAGGCGTTGAGCTGAATGGGCACTTTGAAGTGACCTGCCGCTCCACAAAGGAAGGGGGGGGGGTCAACTGATGTTTGCCAAGATAGGAAAAGGGGAGCGTACTCTTGTCAAGAGTCTAGTGTGGCACGTGTCAAGGTGGGGATGGTAAAATGTGACATCGATGCAAATGGGGGTGGGGTTGGATTGGAGGGGAGGTGGCTGTGTTTTTAGCGCTTGATCGCTAAATTAGTACAATTGATGACTAATAGTGTGTAAATAAATTAATTAAATGCTTAGACCTGAGTAATACCATGAGTGAGCTAAAACGGTTTGTCACACTGCATCAGCCAAGAGAATGAAGAAGAAAGCTGCCCTGTCAGCTAGCCCTAGAACAGTTGGACTGGTTGTCAGAAGCTGTTTGAGACGTGTGCCGATGGAAGCATTTTATAGGCAATTGTGGGTTTAGAACCATTATCACTTCCGGCGTTAACAACTTGCGGCCATATGACACCCTCGTTAACCGTAGGCCACAGGAACAGATGACCTTTACATCAACTGACCTATAGACCGCATGATCTGAAAGGAGAACCTTACTTTATATCAACTCACTCTGTCTGTATGTTTGTCTGTCAGGTCCTTATTTCGAATACGTTATTCCTCACACTTTGGATCAAAAAGAAACTATGCACAATTATTCATTGCTATTAACAAAACATGAATCAATGTAAAAAATAAATAAATAACCAATTAATTAATTTAATAGTTGAATTTGACAAATATTATTTAATAGTGAAAAAGGGAATAAATCAACTTACAGTATTGAGATATATATCTGTAAATGTGAAGCTTTCCATCCTAGATAACCTTTGTTAATCTGCACGTTGCGACTAATTTGCGCGTGAGGTAAGGTCAAGTTACGGGGTCAAGTGTCGCAAAAGAAAACAACGAAAAGTCATGGAGGACATTTTAAATATATTTCTTTTCCTCGGGTCTTTTGGAGAAAAATATTCCAAAGAAACTTGGAACAAAGAACCAAGAAATATCTTCTGCTAGACTCTGTTTGGAAAACAACTAGTCCCTATAACAAGATGGTTCATTAGTAATTTGATCAGAAGTCGTTGGTTACTAGTTATCAGTCATTTTTCTTTTTTTTTCTTTGTGTAACGATTAATATTGATATTTTTTTTTTTTACAATACCTCTATTCAACTCGTATCTTCGTGGAAAGTACGTGGGTGGACACGATTCTCGAAAACGGCTCTAAGGATTTTCCAATAAATTTAACAGTTTCTGTATATTATAGATAAAAAAATTTACTAGCTCCTTTGCCACACACTGGGAAAGCTCTAGTTTGACGTTATAATAATAATATAGAGAAAAAAATAATTAAATTTGGCTAGAGAAATAGTTCTAGATCTAGATCCAATATCGTTTTTGAAAAGACTATCGCGCTCTTGAAAGGGTTATCGTGAGCGGGAATTTTCGAATGTAAGCCATTATCGATTCAAGATGTGTTCACCGACGGAGTATTTGTTTCAATTGGATTGACATTGAAAGTATTTGCAACTCTCAAATCAAAATAGTACTCCATAATTAGACCGGCACAAAATCGTCATAGGGCTGTACGACGTGGCAACGGGCTATTAGTCTAAGCTGCCCACAGGCTGTGACGCTGCAGGACAGTGTATAACGACGAACGGTCTCGATTATCCTGCCGTGATTATACCGCAGTTATCCCCCTTTCTAACACGTACAAGTCTAGAATAAAACAGTTAACCTAATTAAGCAGACACTAGTCTCTTTCCTGGAACTGATAAATAGCCTCCCCCTAAAAAACTTAGGCGGGAATGTGTAGGTGCTTTGACATCGAATCAATATCTTCTGCTTCACCGGAAGACGTGGAACAAAACGATGTTTCCAAACCCTATTCTGACGTATCACTTCATCAATATTTTTTTTAGCGTTTTTTTTCTCTTACATAAAAACTAAATTTCTTTTTGAATGTTCACCCAGAATGTTATGGATACTCTGGAATACATGAGAACATTGTTCTTTTGTTGCGAAACGTACATTTATTCCAAAGACGTTGGTGATTCCAATTAGTTTTTTAATTCTACGTACCTCTATTGCAAAACAAATGTAATAAAATAAAGTATATTTCCCTTAAAAAAAAAACACCCTGCTGATCCTTAGAATAAAATAAATAAAAACAATGTTAAAACTATGAAATACCTACAGTATAATTGATCTAAGAATACCTACCGCATTAATGCTGCACACTTTCATTACTAATACGTTCAAATACAAAAAAAATTATATAAGAAAAACAACTGTACATTTAATCAATATGATAATATTTATTCCACTTCATCAATACCAATTAAATGAGTAGTTTGTTATTTATTTTTTATCCAGATGCTCTATACTTAATGATCTAGTACCATTGTGATGATTTTGTTTTGTTAGATACACTAAATAATTGTGTACAGTTTCGACTTGATCCTAGAATGGGTAAGGGAGAAAAAAAAACATGTACAATTTTATAAGGGGAAATAAACCCCCACATATTTAATTCTGAAAAATTAATTTCCCTTGTGCTATCAAACAAAATAATTAGTTTCCAGTAATAATTGACCAAATTGTGAATTAATAATATTGATTCATGCATCTTCTTTGCCAATGTGTAATAGAGTTACGTTTTAACTTGATCCGAGAAATGAGTGTGGGAGAACTAGCGTGTTCAAAATGAGGCGCTGACCGAGAGAATATAACGTAAAGAAGAAGACAATTTACTTTGTTTTTATATCGTAGACACACCAAAACAAGGGTGGGCAAATGGAGTCTCTCTGGAGCTTCCTGGAACTAAATCTCTGAACATGTTTTCACAATGTTTCTCTGAATAAAATCAATTTTCAAACACAGGCCTAAGCAGCAACGCACACACACACACATCTAGTAGCACAAACACACACACACACCTACATGCACAGGAACAAAGACATCCAGCCCAAGTCAGGAAGAGCAGCCAATTAAATTTAAGTCTAGACTTATTAAGGCTTCCAGTGCCATGGCGTAAAGGACATTGCTTGGAGGGTAGAAGGCGACGAAAGGGATTAGGGCGCCGTCTGCCATTCCTAAGTGTACCCACTGCATTCTAGCACACTGAACTCAACATGAACAACAAGAAAACTTTTTAGCTATGGTGTCATAATTTATTATTTTTAGCTCTTAATTACAGCCTAAAAATGTATTACTGTATATTAAGCTGTGCTACATATGTGAGCAGGGCTGGAATTAAGGGATGGATTACGTAAGCACTTTAAGTTTATTTATTTTTGTTACTAAAATATGCATATTAAATAGTTGTATTATTTAATTGAATTTAATTTACAATCACTCTATTTCTTCTATAATAAGGCATGCTTTTTGAAATAAGTATTTTTATTAATAAGTGGAAGTGTATTAAAGCTTTCAAAAAGTATAGGGCCTCCACGACAATTCTACTCTAGGGCCTCCACATATTTAACTCCAGCCCTGTAAGTGATAGAATCTGTGTTTTTATAAGCATGTCATGCCTGATCTATGGACTGAGGGCAACTTCCGGCCCGTGAGGCTGTCCTCTTCGGCCCCTGGAAACTGTTGTCCAATATGCTTTATTAGGTAGCAGCCTAGTTACACAAAATTACAGTACTCTACGTAGGCAATGGTAATACGGTATGTCGAAACCAAAAATTGTACTGTTGAGTTCTTACAGAGTCATTCAAACGTAAATGCAGAGAAAGGCCTCCAAAATTTTGAATGACACGTCTAGTTTTATGAGAATAGGTCTTGTTTCCGAAGCAGACGTGACATGGGAATCTCCTATCACTGCCACTCCTTACCCTTTTCAAGGGCGGGACTTCGGGGCGGTTGCTCCATTCACCACCCCTTAAGTTCGCCTCTGACTCAAGCAGGCCGCAGGGACTCAGTTCTATTGGATTTTTTATTTAGCGTTCATTTACCCCCCCCCCCCCCCTTCCTTTTCATTTTTCACTAGAACCACAAAAAACAGTTCCTACTTTATGAAGCTGATGACTTTTCTGTAACAGCTCTCAATAATATGTGTATAGTTAATAAAGATAAAATTAGAAAATATTTTACCCCCCCCCCCTTTTTCCCCTCGTAATAATCCTCTCCTAATTTGACAGAACGTATGTAACTGATAAGTTAAGAATCCTCACAGAATATATGGTAGCTGCAGCCAGAATTGTTTTCTTTTGTCATAATTGTCATTTTCTTTTAGTTCCATGCCCATTGTTTAAAACTTAAACTTATTTACATAAGTATCATCAGATCTACCTCCTTCCCTCTCTCTCTCTCCCTAACCGTATTGGTGGAACTATTTGGTGCTAGAAGTTAACATATAGCATATATATATATACCAATCACCCAGGATCTGCCATATTAAAATTAAACATTTTCCGTGATAAAAAAACAAAATACAAGTTAGTTGGAAAATATCCAGTCCATCCCCTTTCGGATCCTCAAGATTAAAATAAAAACAAACGATGGAAAATGAATACTTTTTAAAACCAAATCTTATCCAAGGGAAAGAACCCTTTATTACTGCCATTTATCTTTAAAAATACAGGGCTTAGCTTTCTTTAGATTATATAAAACATAATCTATCAACTAGTACTAAATGATTAAGTAATTGTTTAGTTTGTACATTGATTCGTGTATTTTTATCGACTATAAATAATTATGCAAAATTTAACAAGATTCGAGAATGGTAAATGGGAGAAAAACGTTTTAAAACGTAATAAGGGAATAAGGGAACGTAATATATATATATCCACATTTCTCATGAACTACCATTTATTCCCCTTATTTCGAAATCAAACCAAATATTTAATAATCAACAATTAATTAACTAATTGTTAGATGTTTTTTTTTATTGATTCGCAACTTCTCAGGTTCAATGAATAATTGTTTACAGTTTTAACTTGATCCGATAATGGGAAATGGGAGGGGAAAAACAAATGTTCAAACTTTTTACCATAAAGACAGACAGACAGACAGACAGACAGAGTGAGTTGATACAAATTGTGTAAAAAAAATGACGTTATAAAAAAAATTAACAGGCTTGGTGGAAAATACCCAGCTTTGACCAGTGTATATTGAGTAGAGCAGATGAAAATGAATCTAAAAGTCTGTAATGTCATTGTTTTGTTTAAAATCTAGTAGTTCTATCTTACACTCTTCCTCTTCGTTTGAGGTGATCCATGTTTTGTGTGGTTTCGTTAAGTGTCTAGTGTCTCCACGTCTTGTCCTGCGCTTTGCGCGCTGGACTGTGGTTCGAACTGCGGGAAGTTTGGACTAGGATGTAAATTATCTTCAACTATGAAGGAACACTCATAACATGTAAAAAAAATTTACAAAACATTATACGCATAGGAGGCTCAATTGTTATTGTTTGCTTGTTACTTATATCCCCCCCAAAATGTAACCACTTCAACAAAGCTGGGATTAAATTTAAAAAGAAATAATTAAAAACTGATGTTGAAATTGCAGTCTTTTCTTCCCACGTTGTAAATGATGTCTAGATGAGTCTAGATGTAGCCTATATACGACGGTCAAAAAACTTGTCCAGCACATTGATCAACCGCCTATACTTTCTTCAAAACTCAAGTCAGTTACCTTTAAGGTCAGAATCGCGGGCCTTCTACAAATATCGAAACCTCAATATCGTAGTCTTTGTTGTGTATCGAACTCGGGACCCCCTAGGCTTGAAAGACAAGCTTTTTACAACTCAGCCACCATGTTTCACAATAAATAACAACAACAACAGCATTGTTTTTGTTGAAATCTCTAGTCACAAAATCATCTGAACTATCAGCTCCCGCGGGATTTGTACTGACGTTACAGAGAGAAATTCAGAGTGCAAAGGAAAACAACTCTCAGGTTTGTTAGACAAAAAAGCAGTGAGTGACGAGGTTGTTAAAACGCACCCCGCCTAGTGACGCCACTGCCCAGGACTGTCATGAAAATGGATGGTCATTTACTTCCCTGGGACAGAAACTCTAGTGTGGAGATAAATGTCAGAAACTGTCAGGCAGTGGTTCTCAAACTTTTACGTGTGACGAACGTTGTAACAAAGAAACAGCTTTTTGATTTGACACCAAAAAGATAGAAGAAATGTTTGTAGAGCCTAGAGGACGGTCGTTGCTCTGGCAGATATCCAAACGATATTAATAAAAAATGGGAAAAAGCCCGCTCGGTCTGGGAGCACATGACAGTGGTGGAGGCTGCCCAAACCTGAAAAGCTATTATAGCACTGTGCTGCTCGGGTAACTGTTCCGTTGGCTCATATTTCACACAGACACACTGAGCAGGCCAAACTTCGACTCACGGTACCTCCGCTGTGGGGATAAAGAAGAGAACGCGTCAAATATCCCTTTCGACTGTCCCAGACTTGCTGATCTCCGTCTAGACATTTCGGGTAAGTCACATGTTCAAGAGCTGTGCACTACTCATGACAACATGGTTCTTGTCTAGGACTTTTGCAAAGAGAGGATTTGAACCTCTCAGGTCCTAAGCTAAACCAAATGGATTTGACGATAATAGGAGGATATTAATCAGTTCAAAAGTGTAAAAATGTTTTAAAAAACATTCGCTACAATAATAATAATATGAAAATTAAATTATAAGGCTTGCCTTCGAGTACCAAGATTAATGAGGAATCCATTGTCCGCAGGTGGTCGATTAAGAATTTCTTTTCGCCGTCTGCGTCTGTCCTCGGCAGCGAATTTTCTTTTGGTCTCCAATGTGCATCCCGCGGCCTTTGTGAGTGACCTCCAGCTGTCTCGTTCTGAGGCCGCTTCTAACCATAATACAGTAATATAAAGTTAATTAGCATTTATTAATATTTACCCGGGTAACGCAAATTTACACATTTATAGGAACAAACTTATAAAGATGATCTTTAGTAATCAAACACGGATACCTTACGAGAAGGGGTCTGGGGTGGTAACCAGTGGCGTAGCTAGGGAAAGAAGAGAGAGAGGAGAGAATTTGAAAATCCCCAGGCCCCCACTTGAGGAGGCCCCAAAATGAGTGTTTTTACATTAAAAATTAAATACTACGCAAAATGCAGGGCCCCCCAAAGAGGTCAAGCCCCCAGGACCCCAAAATGATGGATAATTCCTAGCAACGCCCCTGATGGTAAGTCTAATTTTTCTAACAGAAATGCTTTGTGGATAGGAAGACGTCACAAAGTTCGTGTATTGGGGTCAAAGGTGAAACTTAAGACAATACCATCATGTTGAATAGACAAATTGAGTTGAATTGAGAATTAGCATTATCTACACTTTAAACGGCAAAAAGTCCAACTAATTCAGATGCTAAGCCGAGAAGCCCCAAGCTAAGTTCCGAGGAATCGCAGCCTCAAATGTGATGGGCAGGAAACGTCTGCAGAATGCACGACTACGCATCCTTAAAATACTACTTTGAGGTCAGCTAAGAGAACACCAGGTAGGACAAACAAAACGTTTCAGAGATACGCTCAAAACGTCTCTGAAAGCCTTCAACATGTACATTGGAGGACAGAAGCACATGATAGAGCATTGTGGCGCCGCGATGTAAATGCAGTCTAAAAAAAAATGCTGGCAATAGAAATCGACTCAAGGTCCAGCTGAAATAACCTGACCAGTTGGCTCAGGTCTCAATAGCCACATTAGAGCGGACAAAAAAAAAACAGTGCTCAGCCTGTTGGAAGACAAAATTGGTCATCATTGTATATGATGGACGAACTATTTATACCTTACCAGGTAATTGCAGCTAATTGATCGATACATGGGGAAAAAGTAAACATAATTTTTAATGCAGAAAATAAATTGCATCTTTTAATATTAAAAAAATCAACTTAAGATTGATATAGTTGAATCTAATAATTGTATTTGTTTTCCTCTCGTACATCAATGAAGGAATGCATTTTTACAGTCGATGAAAACATTTTTTAAATCATTTCATAAAATATTTCCGTCTTTTTTATTCCGTAAACTAATTAGGGTGATTCTGCACAAGGCCGGCTTTAGGCCCCTGCAACCTATGCGGTCGAAGTGGGCACCGCACTTTCCTAGGCCCCGCACTAATTCTAGGTGTAAATTATTAAATCAAACCATTATAACGTATATATAATAACAGGGTTTCCGCGGCCTCCTGATTTTCCAGGGCCTCACGGAAATCTCCTGAAATCATTAAAATCTGCTGAAAACTCATACAAATCTACTGATAATTAGACTAAATTGTCTTTTTTGTGATACCATTAAATCAAAACGGCATTATGAGCTAGCATTTAATAACGATTCATTAAAAAGACGAATATATTTTCTTATACAAGATCTTAATTTTTTTGTGTTTTCACGAACTGACGTTTCAAGAAGCCAAAAGTGTTTTTAGTCATAGATAGACTAGGCATAGGTATACTAGGCATCGGCACACTAGGCATAGGTACAATATGCATAGGCACTCTAGGTAGACTATGCATAGGTAGATTAGACCCACGTAGACTAGGCAAAGGTAGATTAGGAAAAAGGTAGACTATGCATAGGCAGAGAATGCTAAAGGTAGATAAATATACGTAGACTAGGCAAAGGTAGCCTAGGTATAGGCCGACTAGGCATAGGTAGAAAAGGCATTGTTAAACTAGGCTTAGGCAGACTAGGCAACCACCAATGGTCCGAACTGTCAATGGGAACCGACATAGTTTCTTTGCATATATATATACATACTTGCAGGTCTACATACATCTATTTGAAAAGAACATATCTCCCCCCCCCCCCCCCACTTGACGGAATTCAAGTAAGCCTGCGAGTAGTACCAGTTCAGTGCACGTGATCTTCTGACGTGCTTTATCCTTGACCTTTTAAGTGCTGAGCCGTTTGACATTGAGAGCCTACAAACTAGAATTACAAATCAGATTTTTTTTTTCGGCTAAACTACCACAAGCGTTTTTAAGGGTTAAGAATAAACGTAATATTTAACAACAGCACTAGGGTGCATTATATATTAAGATAAGAGGGTGAAGAGAATACAACTAAACCTGACATTAAGTAACAGACTAACATCAGACTTGACCATTCAGGGCCATAAGAAACAAAGGAAAAGAATAAGTATTAAGCAGTAGTATTATCTGCATCCGTAGAGTGTAGCGAGGCTTCGCGACTCTTTTATTGCTTAACCACATTAGCCGGGTATCTGGTAGCCTCTAGGGGTTGAGGCCGTTTCGGAGGTCCTCGGTTCGACTCCTCGTCTGAGTTTATCTATCTTTAACACTTTTTCTACCTTGTTGTATATTATACCCTAGGCGTAAAGGCTGTTATTATACCTTTAAGTCATATTTATTCATCATTTTTGTCAGACCTAACCCTTATACCCCAAATAAGATTCCTCTATCTGGAAGCTTCTCCGATTTGGGGGCCTTTCTGCGCTTTTTGCCTAAAACGCATAAAAAAAAGATCTGAAGAACCCTTAACGTGTCAATTATTTGTGAAACACGCTATGCCTTATCAAGCAGCCGAGATACATAGGCTTGCATGCAAATGTGCATGGCCCTGTCTCGTTCATAAATTAAATGCGTCAATCCAGAGCAAATAAAACGCGAGTCTTAAATTGCAATTAGCCAAACAGATCGATTCCTTTCTTGTTATTCTTTGTTTTTGTTTTGCCATGCCATGAGAAAGATGAAAACGAACACACGAACTTATCTGCATGCGGTCGAGACGGAAATGAGCTTTTTAGAATAAGATTTGAATGGGGGAGAGGGGGGATATGATAAGTGTAGACCCTCAGCATCAGCTTCGACAATGCAGCGAAGATGGCGAGCGAGATCATAAACAAATATAGAATCGGAAATATCCGATAGATGCTAGGTCGTGGTGACACCGCGCACAGATGTAAAAGGTAAAATTATGCAAAGGAAATTGAAAATGTTATGATAATGTTAGTCTTTGGTAAAATGAATAAGTGCTAGATGCCGCGCAAGATTTTGGTGTGAAAATGAAACTGGTATAAGGAACGAGGCTAGAGAGAGGGATAAAGAGAAAGAAAGAGAATTAGAGAGAGAGAGAGAGAGAGAGAGAAATAAAAAGGAAAAAGAAAGAAGAAACACAGAGGAAACAGAGTGAGAGATAAGCAGTAAGAAAGAAAAGGAGAGAGTAAGAGAGTGAGAGAGTGTGAGAGTTAGAGAGCGAGAGAGTGAGAGAGCGAGAAGTGAGAGAGCGAGAGAGTGAGAGAGAGAGCGAGAGAGCGAGAGAGAAGGTGAGAGAGTGAGAGAGCGAGAAAGCGAGAGAGATGTATTGCAGTTTTATACGTTGATGTCTAGGTCAGTGCTAAATCAATTTTTGTTTCAATACTTAAGTAAAGTTTCACTTTCAGACCTAGCGATGTTCGCGGAAGACGATGTTGACGTCCTCTGTTTCTATGTCCAACGGTTAACGAGCAGGGTGTCATGTAGCCAGCACAATTGAAGTTAAGTACCCATGAAAGATGGGGTGGACTCAGGGGTGCCCTAAAAATCCCGAAATTCAAAATCCCAATCTTCATCGAGATTCAAACCCAGGAACTCAGGCTCGGAAGCAAAGCGCTTACCCACTCTTTTTTTTTGTTTGTTTTATATTATATTATATTTTTAGTAGGCTGTAATACTGTTTCTAGTCTTAGATAAGACGTTGAGATTGTTTTTTATTTCTTGAAGGGTGCCAGGAGGTTGGAATTGCATTACTGTAAGGGTGGCTGATGGCGGACAATGGATAGTCTTACAGTCGTAGGATAGTTAAACCGCAAGGTGTGAATAGGTTGTTACAATCTTCGTTTATTTATCAAGATTTAATGACATCACAAGTATTTTTAAAAATTATTCATATCATTAAGTTTAATTAATACCATCATTATCACCCTCTACATAAACTGTAAATACCGATAGTATTAAAATATATTTACCTGTACATTAAATGAGTTATCCAGTCATTTCATTGTAGTCATTTATCATGTTATTTTAGATAATGTCAGGGACCAGGGATAAACGCGAAGGCTTAAAAAAAAAACTCTGACAGTACAGAAAACTTTATTAACACCCGCCTGACAACGACTTTGTCTGCATAAGATGTGGGAAAATATATAGGTTGCAACTGGGTTGGCCTGGCCATGTGAAACACTGCTTTCTTCTTTTATCTACGGAGACGAAGTCGTTTCCATTCAGTTCGCTATCTATCAGATCTATTGATCGGGCTTCTATGTCACAGCCTGGCGATTTGAACCTCAGGAAACTTCAGGCGAGGTGGTACACTCAAGGCACTCTTAAAGCTGCCACGGAGGAAGTATTTAACTGAAGATCCAAACTGATCCTTTTCACATGTGACTTCAGGCTAGATTCGCTGGAAGTCATCCCACGTAGACAGCCATTACTCTGACCTATTTAGTTATATCGAGTAATGATTTGGAAAGTACATTATGGTGACAAGCGTATGTTGCTGAGGTCGAATAGTACAAAAGGCCCGTCTTTGAAACTAAAGAGAGTGTGGACGTACTAGAATGTGTAATGAATTATGTTTGGTGAATTAATTTTTAAAACAAATTTTACAATAGCTTTTATGTTGTATTATTTTGGAGGCAGATAATTGCAAGGATCACAGTTATCTCAATGAGGACTACCTAGTATTTGACTTTAAAAACTTATTTAATATTTTGTATATATGTGAGAGTTCCTCTTTCAGACCACGCGGGCTATACAGCAGATGATGTAAAGGTCATCTGTTTCAGTGGCCCACGGTTCACGAGGGTGTCGTGCGACCAGCACAATGACTAGCTGCCTTTACTTTTCCCCAAATAATGTCAGGCGCCCATTAGAGTATGGTGGACTCAGAGGTAACCTAAGAATTACAAAATAAAAAATTCCAGTCTACACCAGGATTCGAACCCGGGACCCTCCGGTTCAGAAGCCATTCGCTTTACTACTCAGCCAGCGCAACTCCACAAGGCGTGATAGTTTAGTTGAATTACCACAGGTTCCACACTCTAGTTGGTTGACATGTCAGTTGTCTCTCTCCTTCCTTCGTAATCAAGTTTTTGTTTGTCCATAAGATCGTCTAATAAAAAACGTAGAACTTCAAACTAACTCTTAAAAAAAAGATTAACTAATTAGTCCATTAAGTTTTGGTAAAAAATATTTCGTTTGATTTCTAATAAGGGAAATAAGTGCTACATTATTGAGATATAGTAGTAAATTAGGAGTTCTTACCTTAGATAAGCTTTGCTCTTTAAAAAATCTTTTTTTTGTAAAGTAAAATATACAAAAGTTCAGTAGAAATAATAAATATGTATTTTTTGGTTAAAATTTAAAATGAAATTCTTTTTCCAAAGAAAGTAGTTTGAAAAACAATGGGATAGTTCCACCTTAAGTTTGTTTAATGTTTAGTAAGTCTCATATGGTCGGGTCATCTAGTAAAGCCCACAAATGGCCATTATTCAGTCTGACCTATGGTCATATACTGAGTCTGGCATATAGCCATCTATCAAGCCTTGATTAACACGCGGTCATCTATTAAGCCTGGCATGTGTCCATTTAGCCTAGACTAACATGAGGCCATCCATTAAGCTAGCCATGTGGCCATCCATTAAGCTAACCATGTGGCCATCCATTAAGCTAGTCATGTCAGCTCAACGGCAAATAGTTTAAGACTGACGCAATGAACTTTAAACACTCAGAGCTATACAAACATAAGACAGCCTGATATAATTATCTACAGGACTCGAACTCAAGTCTCTCGATTAGTAGGCAAATAGTTTTACCATTTATCGTATCTAATCTTCTGTTGACAATAGTCTGTGTGGGAAAAAAAAACAGAGAACATCGATAAATCAGAAAACGAAAATGGATTAGGATTGGGCATACATTGCGAAAAAAACAACAGAAAGTGTTATAAGACAGTCGATAGGCCGAACCCACAAGGGAGGAGAAAGGCCGGAAAACCAAAATAAACATGGAGGAGATCGGTAGAGCAAGAGGCAAAGAGGGCAGTTTGGACATGAACACAGCTGAGTTCGACTGGTGTTGCAGCCCTACGCTTTACCGGGAGTCGCAAAGGATAAAGTCAAGGAGTTTAGGTTAACTCAATCCTTTGTTGAACTCGATAGGAGAAAAAGAATCTTTCAAGACGACAAAGTATTTTTTTTGTTGTTGAAACTTTTAGACTTAAAGGTCATAGGTCAAGATTTATTACTTTGTGGATATCAAATTGATCAAGGGAAGTAATGATGGTGATTACAGGAGGAAAAAAAAAAAAGAACACAAATTCTTCGATCAGAAAAAAATTTATCTGTCTTAGATTTCTTCAAATCTCTACTTTAATTTTTAACAGTTTCTTGTCAAATCAAAATGAATGAACCAAAAAAAAAAAAGTGTATAATATTATTGGGAGATATATCATTCATTCAACAGAACCTAATCTAGGGAATAGTTCCGACAATAGGACTTTTTGTAAACTTCTGTCACGACATATTGTATATCTATCCTATAGTCTGGAATTAAAGAAGAACGGGATTAGTGTAGGATTATAATTTCCGCTGTCTCTAACAATAAAACTATGAACAATGTAACACATCTTACCTAGCACGGTTTTGTAAAACCATACGGGATAAACAAGGGAAAGTGAATGGTGGTAAACAATTACTTAGGGACTTTTGTAATTAGGAAATGACGAAAGAAAGCGCAATAGAAAGAGCGAAAGATAAGATGCTCTTATATATGTTAGGGGAGAGAGACAGAGATAAAGGGACAAAGAATGGTAAAGAGAAATACAAATCACATTTTATTCTTGTAGTTGAAATTAAATATATTATTTGATCTTTTGAAATGTGTTAACAAGTTTTCTGTTTGACGCCCAATTTTCATACAATCAGATACTGACATAAATGCAAAGTGAAAAGCAAGATTTTACAACACATGAATAGATATTATTTTGTTCATTATCACAATAGTATGGGGTGATTATGTGGAATCAGAAATTTTAGAATGACTCAGAATTGATCAAATATTAGAGTGAAAATATCATTTGTACCTATCATCCGACATGACATTGGATATTTCTGTAATCACTTTTAACGAAATCGACTTATATAATTAGTTTGTGAAATCTTTCAACTCCCTTTAGTCAATTCTAATTATCAATTCAGCTAATATCACATTATTCTATTATGTTTACTTACTAGGATAATTGAAATTTGAAAGAAAAGAAAAGTAATTTAAAGACTCCAAGGTTGCGACAGGGGTTCAAAGCTACTTCCCACGCTGTTCAAAGGGAAGGGAACGAAAACATAGGACGCAGAACATCGGAGGCAGGACATAGGACACACGACGTTAAGCACTTCTTTTGTGGTTTTTATCAACAAAATTAAAATTGATAAGAGCCAGAAACACCGGAAAGAAGAGAGTCAAATTTCATTAAGATCTTCCTCGAACAATGTGGAAACATTACTTCAGAAAACAAAGTTAAGATAAGAGAGAAAATAGAATTTCAAATCATTTTAAACGAAAATGTTATATAATTTTAATTTTCATGAATTTTTTTTTTTTTAGAACTTGAAGACAAAATGAAATTGATTATTGGGATTAATTTGATTCGCGTCAACGTAGAATACTTAAAAAATAATACTTTATTTGTTTCTTTAATTTTGTGAATTTTTTTTTATACATTTCATTAGCTTCGTTTTGTTCACGAACACATTCGTATTCACACGAGACTTTCACGAGCAACTAAACTATGTCAAGGACACAGAAATGATCTTAAATGTAGCCAGCACAGACCTAAATTCTACCTAGACTGGACTTGGACATCTCTAACACTACATTTAAAAAATGGGAAAAACTTTTAAAAAGCTGAAACATGGCGTTGTTTTGTAAAGTAGTTAAAAGAAGTAAAGTTGTTGTTTTTTCAACCCTTCTTAAAAGATCTATGTAATCAATCTATTTAAATATACATCAGATGATTAAAATCAACGGACTTAAATTATTTCGATCTAGGATTTTCGAAACATTATCACAATGGAAACTTAAAGGAAATGGCTTTATTTCATAGAGTGGCGTGAATATTTTCTGTGATTAATAGCCTATTCTATTAAAAGTCCGCAAAATTGTATTGCATTATTTCTAAACGTTGATATCGAAAAAGGGAAATAATTTCTACATTATTTTAATAAACAGCTGTAAGTGTGTAGTTCTTCCCCTAAGATAAGCTTTCCTTGCATATCTAAAGTATTTTTATAGTATTATTTTGTATTATTTACAAGGTTGTAGACGAAAGAACCCTACCCGAATTACAGGGGCCAGAATTAAACAGCCCAGAGCTTCCCTTGCAAAGCTAAGAACAATATGAAAAAAAAAAAGGCATAGCCCTCGACACAAGAATCGAACTGTTGGATTGCAAGATCATGGCGAGACGTTCATGAATTAACTTACTTGCGATGATTCAGCTGATTATTATAATTTTGGGGGGGGGGGGTTAAAAAGAAAGGGGGTGGGCTTTTTAGTTTCGAAATTAAGGCTCGATGTTGGAGAATCAACATAGAAGTACCTGCTCTCCAAGAGACTTGCTCAAACAGATTTCTAAGCAGTTTGTCCACAATTTCTTGCCTCTAAAAAAATAAAGTATAATATTACCCTCCAACAACATAATATGAAATATCTGCACGCGACTAAACAATCCTCTACGCCAGGGGTAAGCCACCTTTTTCTATCGAGGGCCGCATAAAAAAATAATTTGGGAATTCGGAGCTGCATATATATTTATTTCTTCACCGAAGAAAGACACTTCATGGTTTACATCAGCACCAATGCAATGGGTAGTTTGCACATCTGGCATGCAAGTGAAACAGGTTTTTGTCATTTTTCTTTGCTGAAAGGTGAAACTATTTCCATTGAAAAAGTGAAAAAAAAAAAGACTTATTAGAATTCCTTGATTGTGGAATTGGAAAGCAAATTTTATGATGTCAAGAACTTAGTCACAAAGTCGCAGTCAATGTCCTTCAAAAAAAGTTATGTTGTTTTTTTACATGAGACAACATATTCTTCTAAATACTTTGCACATACAAAGCCAGCTGATACGTCTGTCGTAGCGAGCTTCGGAATGGTTTATTTCCAGATCTTCAAGTGCTTCCCTAAACCCTAAATATACATTTCTGTACGCGAAAACCTCTTTGTCTGTACACATATTTCAAACAGTCTTGGTCATTTATTCATTCAGTCTACAGTAAAGAGGTGCATGTCTTGTATAGCATTGCTTTTGCTACTTCAAGACGTCTCCAAAATTCGGGATGTTCCCTCTTACAATTAGTGGACTCTATCGATATGGCGTGTCTTTGTGAATGGTCACGTAACCTCCTAGCTAAGCCCTGGTCAAGGAAAGAGATGGAACTCTTGGTTTCCAAAGAATTTTTTTTTGATTTACACTGCGGATAATTCAAAAGACTATAGACTGTTTTAAATACATTATTAATAGAGCGAAAATGGGAACTAATCTCTATTCTGGCCGTACGTGGACTACTCCGAATCGATTACAAGCTAGGGGAAAAAAACTGACCATAATGGCGTTCTAACTAAGACCTGCTAGTAGATCTAATTTGCAATGCTGAAATCAACATACCAAATGTTGACCTGCATTAATGTCGTCTGCTATTTCGAACCTCATCACTCGTTTACGCCAGTGGTAACCAGCTTTTTTAGTGCATTTCAATTTGGGACGCTTAATTCACGTGCCGCATACCTAACAATAAGTGTAGGGATCTGTGACTTCATTATGCAATGGTGTGATCTGTGAGTTCATTATGCAGTAATATGATCTGTAACTTCCTTATGCATTGAGGTGATCTGTGGTAGGTATCTCTTACACATTAAACTACGCTCTGAAGTCACGCATGGTGACCCCAAAATTAAAAGTCCAAGTCTTTACCAAGATCCAAACCAGGGACCCTCCTGTTCGGAAGCCAATCCCATTACCACTTGGTCACCGCGCCTCCATATATAACATAGTAGGTATACGGTTACCTCATACAGGGCAGGAGAACTGCAGGTCGTCCTCTATTACCATATATTGATGTATGAACATTATGAACTTTTTCTTTGTAGTTGAAGATAATCACAGCCTCATTTTCTAAGAACCAGAAGATGGCGTGGGAGTATTAACTTCGCCCTGATTAGTCGGCAGCACTGAAGGCAAGGGTAAGTACGGTCTGCTGCCCGTTCTCAGCTGGTGAGTGTGAGTGTGATCTGCTTTCTCTGATAATGGCTGATCTCCTTTATTTTGATGATTTGTAATAGCCACATGAAGCTCTTCGAGATTGACACTAACCTCTATTCAAGTCAGAACTTCATGTAGCCCTTTACGCTGATCTTAAAAACGGCTCTAACGATATTTCTAGAAATTTAACAATTGATAGAGATCGCTGAGAAAAAAATTACTAGCTCATTGGCTACACCGGGGAATCGTTATCATTTTTCAAGTAAAAAATGAAATGAATTTAAATTTGGCAAGAGATCTAAATCTAGGTCTAAATCCAACATCGGTTTCGAAAGGACTTTCGCCTTCTTGAAATGACTATCGCTTTCGGGAATTTCCAAATGTAAGGCTTATTGATTGAAGAGGTCAATAATATACGCATTGTGTTTTAAGTCTAGATCTGAATGCTTATCATTGGAATATTGCAAAGTGTACTAAATCTATACATTCGATTTACCAGGATTCTTTCTTGGAGAGAAGGGGCAAAGGGGCGGGGTGAAGAAAATGTTTTTATTGTTTTGTAATCTAACATTCTTTAACATTTATTGCTGTATGTGTATGCGGGGGGGGGGGGGGGGGGGGGCGGGTCGAGGCAGAGCTGGGGATTATAAAAAGGGGTCGCCGAGCTAAAAAGGTTGAGAACCGCTGCTCTCTACGTTTTATAAAGGAGAGGTATTGTCTTGTTTTAAACTGTTTTTCTCGTTTGCTTTGTTTTGAATCTTTTCATACTCTCCTTTGAGAGACGCCATCTTTATTGCTCATCATTTCCTTCAATTTGAATTTGTTTTAACATAGTTGTATTCTATTGAAGACTAGATAGTAGAACACGTTTCTCTTGTTGTTGTTGGCCATTTCCCGTGATGGGTGTAACAAAAATAATGTACAGAAACGATCATGGTTTCGTTTTACATGGCTTCATTGTTAGTGGGATTAAACCCCACTTAAGGGACACCACTCGAGTCCTTTTTTTTATTCGAGCTCAAAGGGAGACAAAAATGAGAAATATGTTTCTGCTCCCATAACACCCAGACGTCCCCGCTACTAAATCAATTCTGGTACCACAACAACGGTTTCTATTTTGCTTGATCTACTAACTGGACATCAGTATCTACGATAGGACGTGTGCGTATTGAGAGGAGGACATTTAAACCGAAGTTAATCGACCTGGAAATAAACTCCTCCCCTCTCCCTCTCGTGTAGACAGAATAAAAAAAAAAAAGTCAGTCAGTCTTGATGGAACATTATATTCAGGGAGATACTAAACAGGAAATGATGACGTCATTAATTCCGAATTCGTATTCCGAATCGATCTACGATTTGATACAGACTGGTAGCTGGCTAGACTTACAAGTTTTTTTTTGTTTTTTTTTATATATAGCAATCTGTCGTTGCAATTTTGTAGAATTAATGTTTCAGTATTTTTGTTTCTTATTTATCGTGCAGGCTTATAAATAGAACCACCTTTAATGACATCATCATCTTTTGAGCTCTAACCTTCGTCGCGCGGGACGACGTTTAACGCATTAATACCTCACGAGACGGGTCGGTTCACTTCTTAATGCTCTGCTGCCCAACCAGATTCAGTGTCCGTCCTCCCTCCACGGTATCATGAAAAATGCTTTTGGTCAGTAGATCATTACCTAGCTGTATATCCTGGCTGGTCAAACACTGGAGTGTGTTAGATTAAAATGTTAAGACCTATGAAAAGAGAGAATTTCATTGGACAGGGGGGATAATTCCAAGATCAAATGATAATATCTTTTAGAGATAGTTGAATAAGGAGTATGGCGAATAACAATATAAGATAACATAATGGATATAACATTTTTGTGTTTGATCAAAATAGTTGCGTGTCTTCGTGCATATTTTCTAAAATCTCTATTTTTTTCCTATACAAATTATTTTCTTCAGTATAAGGAAGTACGCAAAGTTAAACTATAGGTTAATAAATTCATGTTAAAGTACTATATCCACACATGTTCTCTGGGCTGCGGCGTGCTAGCACGACAATGTCAATGTATATGTCTTTTTCTCCCTCTCTTTCTCTTCTCTCTACACTTCTCCCACTCTCCGTATCTCTTTCTTTCTCTATCTTCTTCATGAAAATCATTATACAAATATAAATGCTCCGATTTTATGTTAAATATTCAGAAATACACAACCGATTGTATGTTACAAATTCAGATGCACATATTACATTATAGATAACGAGAAATCCTATTGCACAGATACAAAGAAAACTAAAGAAATGTATTATAAAAACACCTTTAAACATTAGCTATATACACCATAATATTCAAATGCAAAAAATCTAATAAAGTACTCAAAAGAAACAAAGATAAAGGCACACTCCTCGCTCTATATGCTGGAATTGGCACATCCAAATACTCTTTCTTCCCTAGCGCTATTAGCGCATGGAATGGGTTGCCTGTGTCAGCCAAGAAAACCTGTCACTTGGCAGAATTTAAGTCATTGGTTAATATGCATGACTAAATGCATGAGGCGCAGGACGTAATCATCTTCTTTTTTGAAGTAACGTCTGTTTCATATAAGATAAGATAAGATATATCTTGTGCTGAATTGAAGATCCTTCAAAATCTCCTCTTAAACTTTCTTAAAAGTTCTACAAGAAACCAACTCATCAACGTTGTAACAAAAAAAAAGTCTCCAAATAAAATTTCAAAACTCTCCATCAATAACATTAAGTCTAACACCTGAAATCACAAGTGCATATTTATAATCTGCTAGAAACAGCAACAGAACTACTGCATAAACTAAAGACATATCTAGAACATACGAACCCTTTATAGAACTATCAATAACCCACAGCCTTGGTGATAGACGACAGATCTATACCAAACAGTCAAATTTAATCTAGACATCTCAATACAACACAGTTTGCGTGACAGATCATCATGAATCACGTCCATTCATTCGTGTCCTGCTATCTGATTTATATGTTCACCGGTTAATTAAAAACCTTGACAACCAGTGATCAACTGAGTGTTCTAGTTTCCTAAAAAAAATATTCCTTTGTGTATTATAGTTGTAATGAATATTGACTAATTGCGTAGATACAAATCCCCGTGCTATTAAAAAAAAAATAGTTTGTTTGCAGTTATCATTAAAAACAATCTTAAATTATTCAAGTTTTTTTTTATTTTTTCATTTTTTGTAGAAAAATCATTTTGTATATGGTAGGTAGTGATAGAGAGAATGATAGAAAGAAAGAGCGAAAGATTGAGAAAAAGAGAGAAAGAGAGACAGATAGAAAGAGACTGACAGAATTAGATGTTAGTATTTGTTTACCTCTGTCTCCCTCTTCTTCCATTTCTTTTTCCATTTTTTCTCTTATCTGCCTTTCTCCCGTTGTCCCCCCACTCTCTCTCTCTCTCTCTCGCTCTCTTCCTCCATCTCTTTCTATTCTTACGCGTGTCTCTGTGGCTAGTTTTTTTTAACTATGCGCTTTTATCTTTTTGTGTGTTAGGCATCATAGTCAGTCTTTCATCTCTTCGTCTCTCTCTCTGTCTCTCTCTCTTTCTCTCTCTTTGTTTGACTATCGATCCTGCGCTCTGAATTTATATATATATATGCTTCTTATCCTTTGGGGGCTTAAGGTGAGAGCGTGTCCCTAAATACGAGGTTCACTCACTGATCATCTCATCTGTAGACTTTCGTCGTATGGGGGGGGGGGGGCTGTGACAGCTCACCTAACTAAATGACTCCACATTTCCTGGTTCTTAGCAAGATATCAAGTGAAAGGCCGGTCCATTCTTGTACGTTGTCCAGCCAGCTTTTCTTCGGACGACCATTTCTTTGTGTTCCCTCCACTGTACCTTGAAGAATTACTTTTGACAGTGTCATGTCTTAAAGTATAATAACACTTTCTATAAAAATCGAAAGCTTCAATTTTCTGCCTTATCTACTTTATCGAGGACGGTCACATGAATTCAACACAATCCAGATTGCCAGGACATCATATGAAATCTAGACAAACCAGCACCACATATTCTTTTAAACAGCACAATCTTTACAAATTAGTTAACTATTGCTCGATTACTTCTAACTATTTCTCGATTACTAACTATTGCTCGATTACTTCTAACTATTGCTCGATTACTAACTAGTGCTCGATTACTTCTAGCTACTGCTCACTTACTTCGTGTTTAGCAAGTTCTTCGAGCATCAGCAAATTTCAAATACTCTACACACTGTTACTCAAACATCTCCAACTCGTACGTAAACTTTGCGTCGCTACTTTACAGCGATGTTTCTAGCTTGGAGTGATTGCCTGGGAGCATTGTCCAGTAATGTGTTTTCAAGAAGCGAAGTACTTAACAAGAAAAACAAATATGGACATCTCAAACAGAGATGTGTCCGTCTAATTATAGAGTTGTAGTGACAAAACTTTCTCTTTAAAATAAAAAGAAAAACAATGCAAAAAAGCGGAGGAACAGTTTCAGAAGAAATTCTGTTCAGGGCATTTTTATTAACCGATGGGCGATTTAAAACGAAATATGCAATTATGCGGTTTGCATTTAACCGGAGTTTGCTGAAGAAATATCAATACATTTATGTGAACTTGAGGGGCTTCACTAAAACATTATTGGACAGAGTTTACCGATAAAGATAAAAGCACAAACATTATGGGGCTGAATCTGGAATCTAAAAAAACACCTGTCATTTTCCCCCCTATCATGGTAAAGCATCTCATGGATTTACAGAGAGATCATTTTTAACCCTTTCCTAACGGATCACTAAAACAAATCAATAAACAAATAAATGAAAGTAATGAAAATGACACACCACATTCTATCATCAATGCTCACATCTTTTAAAAAAGGTTTTAAAAAAATGATTACTAAAAAGAGTTTGTGTTACCACACGAACTCAAGTGGCCCCTAAAGATACTTTCATAAGTGTGTCCTCAATAAGTGTCCACCGGATAGTAGCTCTATTCGCCATTTTTCACCATCCGGCCAAATTCGGCTACGGACGAATATCACTGCAGGATAGTTGGCCGGATAGTCAAAAGTACATTTATATTAATAAACAAACTTGACGTGATTTTATATATGTCTGTTATGGAGTGTGTTAAAGTTAATATTTAAAATAAAATAAAGTGTTAAACAATATATGAATGTGAACCCAAACATTTTTATTACAAAGACAAGGCGTGTGAATATAAATAGAAAGGAAACACATCATTACAAATGCGTACTGCATACATAACTGCAATGGCTGGCACATATTTTTTACTTTGTCTTGGTATTTAAGTTGGTCAATCTACTATGTCACACTGACCAGGCGTCTGTCAAGCTGTGTGGGTATATCTCTAGAGGTAAAATGTTTTACATGTTTCGGATGTTCCTTCAGAGTTGAAGATAATTACTTCCTAGTCCTAACCTCCCGCAGGACGACGGGGGATGGGAGCGGGCAGGGTTTGAACCCTGGACCATCGATAAATCTGAACGACAGTCCAGCGCGCAAACCGCACGACCAGGCAGCCATCCAGGTAGAGATGAGCAACTCCCACCATCTTTTATTTGTTGAGCCCATAACATTTAATTTATAGATTGTCACGTGACCAAGTTAAGCCAGGAAGGAAGTAATGTCGGCATGTTGTGTAGTGAAGCGCCACCTACAGTGAAAGAAGTCAAAAGCGTGAATGGAAAAGAAAAACAACGACCAGACACGTTTCAATACACAATGAGTGAAACAGCTTTAATAGTAAAACAATTTTTTTTTGTAGTGAATCATCCTCTGCAGTGAAACATTATGATCTCGAGATAAAACGGTTTATGGTGAAAAATTGTAAACTTTTCTTTATAGTGAAACAGTCTATATAGTGAAACAGTCTGTATAGTGAAACAATTTACCTTATCTTATATGATACAGACGTTACTTCAAAAAAGAAGATGATGACGTCCTATGCGTCATGCATTTAGTCATGCCCATTAACCAATGACCTAAACTCCGCCTAGTCACTGGTTTTCCTGGTTAGTTCAGGCAACCCTTTCCATTCTCTAATAGCACTAGGGGAGAAAGAGCTTTTGTACAAATTTGTCCTAGCATATGGGATGAGGAATGTGCCTTTATCTTTGTGTCTTTCTGAGTTTTTTTACATCATTTTTTTTTTGTATTTGAAGATTATGGTTCAGTGTTTTATGTATAATTGCTACTTTACTTTTGAGTCTTCTATCCTGAAGGCTTTCTAAATTTAGTAATTTTAATAAAGGTGTTACTCTAGTCAAATGTGAATATTCGTTTGTTATGAATCTCACTGCTCTCTTTTGTGTCTGTTCCAGTTTCTTAATGTTTTCTTGAGTTGAGGGGTCCCAAACAGGATGCATATTTTATTATTGGCACCACAGTGAAACAGTCTATATAATGAAACAGTCTATATAATGAAACAGTCTATATAATGAAACAGTCTATATAATGAAACATTCTATATAATGAAACAATCTATATAATGAAACAGTCTATATAATGAAACAATCTATAGAATGAAACAATCTATAGAATGAAACAGTCTATAGAATGAAACAGTCTATAGAATGAAACAGTCTATAGAATGAAACAGTCTATAGAATGAAACAGCCTTGCAATGTCTTAACAAACTATATACTTTTAAACATAAAATGTATCAACTATATCATTATTTGTTTTTCAGAACTTATTATATTAAAAAGAAACACAATATTGCGATGTTTGACTTACGGCCTGCGGTTCTAATCCGGTCCTTGACATCTCGTTAATCGGCACTTCGAAACTTTTGCCCACAGCAGATTGTTAAGCTGCTGAGACGCGATTTCCTTGGATTCGGTATTATAAGTGATACGACCCGTAAAATGAGTATGGCCCCAAGGCCGAAAAAGTTTGGCCATAATCGACATAACATAATTGGAGAGATCACAAACACACAGACACAAAGATATGTCATTACGTCACTACTTTTTACTTCAACTAAGTTGAATTAAAAAAAAAAAATGGGACTTAGAATTGGTTATTTCCCCTACAAAGCCCGCGTCACAAATAAGAGGTTTCAGTCGAGACCATTCGCTATACTCGCCTCAACGACTGAACTACGACGTCACAACCTGTGATCACTGTAGACCATTAGCTCGTTGCTGTGACGTGGCAAGATGCTATTGGTCTCCACTGACCACAGGGTGCGATATTACAGGTCAGTGTCCTGGCTTTCTATGACGATTTGTCTCGATTCATTATAGAATCACAATGGCAATCGAGACCCACACTGCGCTGCTAACCACTGTAAAAGAAAAAAAACAAAAAAACTTCATAGCCACATCAATAGGTCATTAGGTCCTCAGGGCTCGCAAAGACCTTTCAGAAAACAAAGTCTGGTAAAGACGAAGCGACAGAAAGAGAAAGCGGTGGGAAGACAGCATTACAAAAAATGGACGGGCATACTATGAAGATTATATTACAATTAAAAGACAGAAAAATAAAGAACGACGATCGACAGATCACGTATGGTGCCCCAAAGGTTGAATAAACTAAGGGATAGATGAAGGTATTTCACTTAGAATAGAAACAAGGATTAAATCAGCACAACATATACAGATTGGGCCACATCGGGGTTTCATCATTTGGGTCCTAATAACCGGCTTGTCCTTTAAACTGATCGTAATATAATTCAAAATTCATAAAATAAAATTTCAAACCAAGTTCAGACGACCTGTAGGTAAATAACAATGACGTCATCGTGGCGACAATTTGTTCGCCGCTCCAGCAGAAGTGGCCAGGTCTCGGTTCACACGTGAACGCCAAAATCGTGCTCGACTCGGTGTGAAAATGTGCTGTTACTGTTAAAGATGTTTTAGTCCTTTTTAGTTCTTCATTTTCCATCGTTACATTTTGTGTGTGTCTATTTCTACGTAGACAAAGACACATGGCCTCCGGGGATCTTGATAACAAAGGAACTAGCAAAGCGACATGCTTGCGACTTCAAACAAAAAAAAAACCAAAAAAAAACTTTTTCTTTAATGATGTCCTTTATAGGTTATTCTATACATTTTTTTACCAGTACTTCCCCACCGGCTACTACTACAGTTTTATTGATCATAATAGAATAGTAGATACCAGAAAAAGGATTAGCGTAAAACGGTATCACATTGTGATGTCCTCAGCAAGAAACTAAAATATCGTTGGCACGTTGGCATTATCATAGAGTACTTTTATAGCCTTCCAATCTATTGTTTTTACAAAGCTTAAATCAACTTATACTGGCTGTCTGATACAAAGCTGATATCAACTCCTATTCTGGCTGTCTGATACAAAGCTGATATCAACTCCTATTCTGGCTGTCTGATACAAAGCTGATATCAACTCCTATTCTGGCTGTCTGATACAAAGCTGATATCAACTCATACTGGCTGTCTAATACAAAGCTGATATTAGCTCCTACTCTGGCTGTCTGGTACAAAGCTGATATCAACTCATACTGGCTGTCTGATACAAAGCTGATATCAACTCCTACTCTGGCTGTCTGGTACTAAGCTGATATCAACTCATACTGGCTGTCTAATACAAAGCTGCTATCAACTCCTATTCTGGCTGTCTGATACAAAGCTGATATCAACTCATACTGGCTGTCTAATACAAAGCTGATATTAACTCCTACTCTGGCTGTCTGGTACAAAGCTGATATCAACTCCTATTCTGGCTGTCTGATACAAAGCTGATATTAACTCCTACTCTGGCTGTCTGATACAAAGCTGATATCAACTCCTATTCTGGCTGTCTGATACAAAGCTGATATCAACTCCTATTCTGGCTGTCTGATACAAAGCTGATATCAACTCATACTGGCTGTCTAATACAAAGCTGATATTAACTCCTACTCTGGCTGTCTGGTACAAAGCTGATATCAACTCCTATTCTGGCTGTCTGATACAAAGCTGATATTAACTCCTACTCTGGCTGTCTGATACAAAGCTGATATCAACTCCTATTCTGGCTGTCTGATACAAAGCTGATATCAACTCCTATTCTGGCTGTCTGATACAAAGCTGATATCAACTCATACTGGCTGTCTAATTCAAAGCTGATATTAACTCCTACTCTGGCTGTCTGGTACAAAGCTGATATCAACTCCTATTCTGGCTGTCTGATACAAAGCTGATATCAACTCCTACTCTGGCTGTCTGGTACTAAGCTGATATCAACTCATACTGGCTGTCTGGTACAAAGCTGATATCAACTCCTACTCTGGCTGTCTGATACAAAGCTGATATCAACTCATACTCTGGCTGTCTGATACAAAGCTGATATCAACTCATACTCTGGCTGTCTGGTACAAAGTTGATATCAACTCATACTGGCTGTCTGATACAAAGCTGATATCAACTCCTACTCTGGCTGTCTGGTACAAAGTTGATATCAACTCATACTGGCTGTCTGGTACAAAGCTGATATGAACTCCTACTCTGGCTGTCTGATACAAAGCTGATATCAACTCATACTCTGGCTGGCTGGTACAAAGCTGATATCAACTCCTACTCTGGCTGTCTGGTATGAATCTTGTACACGTTTTTTTTCCTTCCCACATCCCATTCTCCGATCCAAATTTGTCTTTCTCGAAGACAATACATGAATCAATACAAATTAAGCAGTGAGTTGATTAATGATTGCTGATTTATTACGTTTGATTAAACGGAGATAAATCTTGAAATATTGAGTTAACAACAATCGCTTGTATTTTTCCGTTTTCGTATTTCTTTTATATGTTGCTTGTTTTTTATTTGCAGATAGGTAGATAGATATATAGAAAGACAGACAGACAGACAGACAGACGGACAGACAGACGGACGGACGGACGGACGGACGGACGGACGGACAGACGGACAGACAGACAGGCAGGCAGACAGACAGACAGATGGATGGATGGATAGATAGATAGATAGATAGATAGATAGATAGATAGATAGATAGATAGATAGATAGATAGATAGATAGATAGATAGATTTAAAAAAAGGCTAAAAATATTAATACAATTTTGTTTTAAATACCTGAATTTTGTTTTTCTGCAATGCTTGAAAACAAATTAATTCCAATGAGCTCCACACACTCAAACAAATCTCATCTTCACTCTCTACTCAACAACACTAAGGAAGAAATCAAAAGATGTCGTCGAAAGAAGTCACTGTCAAACAGCTGGTCATTTGAAAGAGATATTAGTCTTCAACAAGGGAAAAAAAAACACCAAAAAAACGTTAGAGTAGACACGTTCTGTGTGTGTGCGCGTGCGCGTTAGTGTTTTTAATCGATAGCCTAATGTTCAATGACAGATTGATCGATGCCCACCTGTCAGACTGTTTTTAATTTAAATTTACCCGATCTGGAAACTACTATATCATCATCGAAAAAAAACAACAACAACAACCCTAAGATAGTCATTAAAAGTCAGTTTAAAATAAACAAATACCTTTAAGGCATATTGCATTATCGTGTTTAATAATCAGTTTCAAGAGGACGTTATACGCACACACACCCACAGCATAACATTTTATAGGCCTGCCTCAACTCATCTATCTGATGTCACGCATTTGGTTCCGTCCTGGAACTGTATAATCGAAAGCTATAACTCTTTTATAATCCAGTTTGACATTGTAGATATCTAGCGTAGACCCTAGTAAATTGCCTAAACCTCACACTTAAAAATTAGAGTATAGATTCTGGGGGATGACCAGGCAGAAATAAAACACGGAACTCTGCTGGCCAGATCTATTACAAGCCGCTGGGGTGTGTATGTGTGTGTTTGTGTGCCTGTCTGTCTGTCTGGGTAAAAGTTTGTAGGCCTACACGTTATTTCTCCTTAACCCAATTTCGGATCCAGCTTAAATTTAGCACATTTTTTTTACCTGATAACATAAGCATCAATAATAAAGAAAAAATATGAATAAATTAGTTAATTAACTATTGGTAATTTTTGTTTTGTTTTGGTATCTCGAACAAGGGAAAGAAATTGTACTTGACTAAAGTGGTGGTATATGCTGAATTAGTTCCTTTTATAGGAAAGCGTGGTCTAGAGGCTAAGTGCGCTTGAACTTAGATGGCTTGGCTACCTAGAAGGGGGCTCGAGGTTCGACAGCCGACTCGGGCAGAGTTGTGTTTACTGAGCGCCTAAATGCAGCACGGAAAACCAACACCTAGATACCCCCTTCCCCCCACTAGTCCACAAATGAGATTGGACCAAAGCGCTCTGAGCATGCTATAAGCATGAAAGTTGCGCTATATAAAAGCTATAAATATATATATATATAGGTAGCCGCATGGGCGTGGCCAGGATTTTTTTTCGGGGGGGGGGGTTGGAAGAGAATTTTTTTCTCCCCTCCCCCCCCCCCCACGAAATTTTTTTTTATTTATGTGTGTTTGTGTACATCATCTTTATTACATTTTGACCCTTCATTCTTTCGGTAGACGTTTATTGTGCCCTAGAATTGGTTCTTCCTGGAGTTAGTGGAAAAATTGTAGATTCCCCGCCATTGCCAGCAAGGGGGTCTGGGGGAGCACTAGCAGTTCCCCAATAGAAAGCACTATTTCTGATATTGAAAGCCAACAAAATGCATATTCTGAGGTATCTACAGTGCATTTTCCTGCTATTAAAAAAGTTTTGTTTCAAAAACCTTATTTTCTATTCTTACTGAGTTAGACCCTACCGCGCCGTTCGGTGCATTTGCCGTCATTCTGTATACATAAAAATGTGTCACTGGTAATGTCTGAAGCCTCTTCCCACCTGCTCTGAGGACCTCCATGAATGTGTGGCGCCAAGTTGTACTAGGATACCATCGCAACTCTTCTTATGCGTAATTCATTTTGTCGGAGAACATGCCCCGCAAACCTCATGCGACGCTCTATCACAATCTTACTAAGGGGTCGACTCCCCCTTCGGCATAGGATTTCCTTGATTTAGACCCGATCTCTATAACTAACTCCTAAAATCTGTCTTAGTCATCTTTGTTAAGCCACATTTAGTGTTTTTCACTTTCGGCAGACGACTATTCACTGCTTTTTATTAATGGAGCCCCGCCAATGGTAGAAATGTGTACATGTAGTTAGTTTTAGAATAATATTGAAGATAGAGGTTTTCCACCTCAAAACACTCTGTAGGAGAATTTTAAACTCAAAACCATCTGGAGTGGTTTTAAACTTTAAAAAAAAAAGAAATCTGTAGGAGAGGGGTTTAAACCTAAAAACCCAATAGGATTGGCTACGCTCAAATAATTTTAGTGTGTAATTTGCTTTTTTTATATTGAAGAGGTATTTTTTAGCATCAAACCCCTCTGAAGGGGGGTTTAAACTTAAAACCTCTTTTGGCAACGCTCATAGCATTTTGAGTGTGTAATTTGCTTTTTTCTTACACTGAAGATGTATTTTTTAGCTTCAAACTCCGCTGGCGGGGGGGGGGGGGGGGGGGGGGGTTAACTCAAAACCCCTTTGCTACGCTCATAGATTTTAGGGTTAGTAATTAGCTTTTTTTTATATATTGAAGGGGTATTTTGTAGCTTCAAACTCCACTGTATGGGAGTTGTAACTCAAAACCCCTTTTACTACACTCATAACATTTTGAGTGTATATTTTGCTTTGTTTTTATTATTAAAGAGGTATTTTTTACCTTCAAACCCCGATGAAGGGGGGTGTAAACTCAAAACTGAGTCAAAACCCATTTAGCATTTTGAGTGCATAATTAGCTTTTTTTATATTCAAGAGGTATTTTTTAGCTTCAAACCCTACTGAAGAGAGGGAGGGGGTGGGTAAACTCAAAACCCCTATGGGTTTTGAGTGTGTAATTCGCTTTTTTTTATATTGAAGAAAGGGTTTATCGTAAATTTTGGAGGGGGTTTTAAAATACAAATCTTCATAACTGTGCTCTTGGAATTTGGAGATTGTCGTTTGTTTTGTTTTATAGAGGAGGGAGATTTAACTGCAAATACCCCTAGTTGTGGGTTTTAAACTCAAACCTCCCTGGTAAGGTGTTATAAACCCGACAACCCCCCCCCCCCCCCCGGTAGGGGGTTTTAACTCAAAATCCCCTTAGTTGTGCTGGGGCAAGTGATGGTTTAGTATTAAAATCTCACCTAAAATAAACAAAATCAAAGCAAAAAATCAGTCACTTAATTCCGATCCCCCTGCGGGGGGGGGGGATTTCATTTCGGGGGGGGGGGGTTGAACCCCCCCCCCCCCTGGCTACGCCCATGGGTAGCGGATCTAAATTCAAACAAACAATATATAACTACAAAATCCTCTCTAGTCTTAAGTAACTCACTAGCAGAGTGGTTAGTATGTCGGCCCAAGGAGCTGTAAGCCTGAGTTCGAATTCAGGTCATACCTTTTTTTTTCTCTGCAAATGCTTTTAAAAATCAATTGCGGTAAAATCCACTTAGATATATTCCACCCACCTCCCTGGCTTATTTTTTTTCAACTGGTCCAGATAAGTGAAAGGATAGTAGCGTATTATGATAGCCAAAAGTATAAAATATCGCTAACAAAAACAATTGGTAAAAATATTCCTAATCACACAGATTTATTAATGTTAGTCTAGATCTATTATAAATTTAATAAATGACTTAACAAAACTAATTTATACAACTACACTAAATATAAGCTTGTTTTTTTTTTCGTTGAGTTCGTCTGTTATTGTTATAGAAGTACTGCTGAGGTGGACAATTGTAGTCAAACTGAATTTCTATTTATTTGGACCAATACAATTATCTTATCTAATCTTATCGTAGTAGGTTACGTTTGTGTTTGTAAAGTCTTCTCTTTGTACGTATAGATTTCGTGGCAAGTATCGCAAATCTACATATATAGAGTTCGCAGAACCAAATCCAATTTAGAATATTAAACATTCAAAAATACAAACTTGAACTAGAGAATTAATAAGCACATTAAATTCTTGTAATAAAATAACAGAATTGAAATGCATTGAAAGCATGAATCCTAGATTTTCCAAGTGTGGCCCTAACCCTAACCCAATAATTCGTTTCTCAATGAAAATCTTCAACTGTCAAATTTCAAGGAAAATTGTTAGTACCGTTAACGAGTTCTATTTCCAGGTTTTCACTGAAGGCTCTACATAGTTATAAATTGATTTGAGGTACTGTACAAAAAAACTAATTTTTTAAATGTTTTGATTCTTTCGTTTAATAACTGCGAATTAATGACAATGTATGTTTTTTTTTTTTAAATCTTTGATTCACCGAGTAAATAACAAGTTAGGTACAATTGTCAAACAAACTTCCACCTTAAAAACTTCTGTATAAATGAGTATAGCCCCCTCTCCAGTGTAACAAATGAGCTTTATAAAAATAGAACCTGTAATTTAAATCTACCAAAATAAATAACGTACCAGAAGAATTCTTAAAGTTACAAAATGCGTATTGAATAGGGCATCAATCTACTTTATAAACATTGCCGGGCTTACGTGATTGGAGGCCCAAGGTGAAGTGACATTGCAGGCCACAAATAAACTAGAAAAATAATAGTAAACAGCGAAAAAATAAAATTTCGCAATTTATTATTTTTAAAACCTAGTGCTCTCCAACTATAAAATTGGGGAGAAGTTTGTCTATTTCTGTGCGAAGCCCCCCGCCAATTGAAGGTCTTAGGCGGCTGCGTAGCAGGCCAAGCACTAAGCACAGTACCAGCTGTTACTAAATATGTATTAACTAGGGCATACATCTACTAAATAAGCCTTCTAAGGAAGAAGTGAAACAGATCTGCAGACGCCACGTTCAAATGAGACTCATCGCATACAGGCGACCTGTAACCATTTTACATTAGCTAATCTTTAACGCTTCTGGGCTGTTCGTCTGATCTGTCTATGTGGTAATTGAGCTTTATGTTTGCCAGACGTGAACCAGAGCCATCGGCCTGCGCCCGTTAAATGTACAGCGATGGCATGCTGGCGGTTTTGCTGTCTCAATGGTTTTTGTCTCGTCTAATTGTTGCTTTTATTTGCGGGAGGTTGCTCTTGTATGCCTTTCCTTATTAGAAAAAACAACAAGAAATTTTGATTTTAAGCAAATATAATTTAAAAAAAAGAAAAAGCTTACCCTCCCCCAACCCCCACAAAAGAGAGGGAGGGGGGAGAACTCTGGCAGTGCGTGGGCCTTGGTATTCTAGCACTCATGTTTATTAGGTGCACAATTTTTGGACGCACTTTCTTTGTTGCCTTGCTGTTAAGCTTATGGAGGGTTTCTCTTATTGTCATGCTGGTGTAACGTTTCTTTCGTCTGTGTCCCCCTGTTTAGGGTGAGCTTCTAAGGCATTACTGCATTTCGAAGTTGTTTTGCTGCCATAACGTATTAGACTAGACCTTTCAATTTGTCTATTCTTATGTCTCTACAGGGAGTTAGCTCTGGGATTATCACATTTACATTGGAGACTATCGTCGGCAGTGGGCCAGTGCTGTGCCTACTAATGTGTTGCGTTGTGGGATAGCAAGGTGTAGAATGATTGTTTAATTGATATATCACACTATTATAATGTTCTAAACTCAATGATAGTACTCCATAAGTTTGTCATTTTAAATTACATTCATGTCATGAAACTATTACATTGTTAATAGCGAGTCAATTATTTATTGTAAGCACGAAGGTGCCTGTTGAATGTCAGGGGCTCTGGCAAACGAGCTACAAATTTAAGACAACCCTGACAGACTCTACACTTACAACTTAATCAACAGTGTAGAGTTTATTACACATGTTTAAAAAAAAGCAAATCAAATAATTAATTAACAATAATCAATTGACTAATTTTCTAATTGATTTATTTTTTTAACAAAAATTAATTGACTAATTGGCTAATTTTGTAATTGATTTATGTTTTTTAGGAACAATTTTGTAAGGTTTTAACTAATTATTTATGTGTACTACCAAGCAATTCATTTTAGAATCTCCAAACTCTTTCGTTCATTTTTATTAGTAAGTTCCATTACATCGCCACCACATTTCTTTAAAAAAATATTCTCTTTTTTTTTTCGATTTTAATGTATTTGTTAAAGATTAAACCCATATCCAAGGCCAAATCGTCAAATAACCAGTTGCCAATATTCCTTAATAAAGCCAGTCAGAAAGGTCATCGCTGACCAAAATGCTAAGATAAGAAAGAAATTGTACTGTTTAACGAACGTAATTACAATCTGTTTAACTGGAAGTGTCAAATCTATTATTAAGTAATTAACTCAATGTATCAGTAAGAATTTGCTCGCGTCGGTTGGTACCTGAGATTGTTATTCACATTTGAATAAAGACTGACATTTCTCACTCAGGCTTATATCAACTCACTCTGTCTGTATGTATGTCTGTCCGTCTTTTAAAACGTTTTTTTTCACCCATTTCCCATTCTAAGGCCGAGTCAAAACTTTGCACATCTGTTCATTTAAACTGACAAGACATGAATCAGTCAAACAAACGTACCATTATGTCATTAATATTTGGTGATTAATCATTTTGCTTGATTTTGAAATAAGGGGAATAATGTTACCCAATGAGAGACGTGGTTGTATATATGAATTTAATCCTCTTAGTACTATGACACTTTTTTTTCCCACTTCCCATTCTATGATCAAATTGAAATTTTGTATAATTATTCATAATTCATAATTATTCGTAGTCGATGACAATTTTACGAATCAATCCAAAAATTAAGCAGTCGTTTAGTATTTATTAATTAATTGTGTTTTGAATGGCAGAAAGGGAGCTAAACCCTGCAATTTTCAGTACATAGCAGTTATTAGCGATGATTTCTTTTACATGATCATTGTTTTAAAAAAGTGTTTTTTTTTTTTTTTTCTATTGTTTGTTTACGTGTGATGAAAATGGTTTCACTCACTGACTGAGAGGTTAGCGAACTTATATCGGGGCTCTAATTTGTTTATTGAGTTTATACGTTTTAAGCTACATGATGAGTTTACTTAGATACATTAATTTCTGAATTCGATTTAGATTTGTGCTCTTTATGTAAAGAGGGCTGCTGGCTATCGAGAGGAAACGCTTTTGAAATAGAAGCACTTCTATTTAGGAGAAGAAGGCATATGGCTGGAAATTCAGTGAACACATTTAGTCTCTAATCACTCAAGACTCTTGTAGCAACTCTTCAAAGTCAATGAGAATAATTCCCCTTCCTCTACTTCAACCATTTTATAGACGTATGACTGTTACGTAATTCAGACTGTGATTGTTATAATGCACATTCATTAAAAGTTTAACCAATTCTGGAACAGATTTTGACTACCATTTTTTAAATTTCTGGACTATCAATAGTAAAACTCATAATACAGGCAGATGCTTTAAATCATTGTAAAATGATCGATCAATATTCTGTAAATAAGTATGAATAGTTCACTGGCCTATAAGTTAAAAAATGTTTCAATATTGATAGATAGATAGACACACAATTGACAATAGACTACTTAGATCTAATATATGTAAAACAAAAATATAAGTGTCAGAGTCTTTCCAAATGACACGTCATCAAACGACAAAAAAGTTTTGCATTGCAAGAATGTTCTTAGAACAGTTATTTCTATCAACCTAGAGTTTCGCAGTTTGAAATTTGACCTTTTGTCTGAAATAATCTTTTCTTTTAACTTGATAAACGATTAATTTTTTTTTCTTTGCAACAATTCTTTAAAAAACCCAAAAAGAATGGATAGACTCGTTAGCTCTGTTCTATAGTTTCCTTGGTCCATGTGTGTAAAGACAGCGGATTGTTCATTGATTTGGATCCCAGGCTTTGTCCACATCCCCCAGTATTTGCCTAAGTGTCAATTAATCCAGTGTCTGCTCCGTAGGGAGGCAGCATTCTCTCAAACGTAGACATAACATTATTGGGCGATTAGGAGAAAGGTTTCCATCGCATAATACAAAATGGAAGACTTAAATTGTAACGCTTAAGCAGGTCATTCAAACATGAGCTACACTTTACATACACCACTGGGGATACGCACAAAGGGATTGACTATTGTCAGCCCAGACAAAGCGCCCTTGAGCTCTATTTCTTGCAGACATTCTTAAACATTCTATTTTGTGCTTGATACAATTTGTTTTTTTTTTTGGCAGTGTGCTCTTATGACTAAGGTCCATGTAAAAGCCAATAGCCCTCTAAAATTTTCAAACAGAAGTCTGATGTAATCTTAGAGTGTCCAGCCGAGACCAATCGTCATAGAAGGTATGAACACTGACCTTAAACGTCGTAACCTGTGGGCTTTAGAGCTATTGATTTAAACAGCACACAGGTTAAGACGTTGAAGGTCAGTGTTGAGGCCTACTATAAAAAATGGTCTCGTTCCAACATAGAATCAGAACGAAGTTCTTGAGATCATTGCAAAGGCTTTCTACCACTAGAAATGAATGATAGAGAGTCACACTCTTTAAAGCACAACTCAAATGAAAGCTCTCTCAAAAGTTCTAGAGACGCAATCCATTGAAAGCAAGTCTCTTTTACATCTCCATCATGTGCAATGCACCGGGTTCCAGGATAAGGAAGTCACGTGATTGTAAGGTTCGACATACAGTCAAATTATTTACATTTTTTTAAAACTTTATCACGTGAGCGCCACTAACCAGATAATGCTGGTAAACTTCATAAACATGTGGCGCAATTAGAGCTCAGCCCTGACTGGCACAGACATAGCCGTAGAGTATGACATAATTAAAGACAATAACATTGGATGTCTGTCTGGAAGCTTCTAGTCTGTCGGCTGTCCAATCGTCTGGCATCATAAACTAGACTCCCAAACACACAACAACATATTAAAATGAAACAATAAACGTAAACAAATCACAAACATCTACATAAAAAAACATACAATTATACACACACACACACACCATAGCCTACACACAGATACACCAGTAACACTGAAGTGTTAAATCTAAACTGTATGGCATGAAAAATGAAGCTCTGATACTGGAATCAATAACCTCAGTCTCTGGCCGTAACTGTCCATTGATTAATTTAGCAAGGTTATGAAGCTACGCTTGCTCCTGATAACTCTCTCGGTAAATTAGACCGATCACAGTTGGGTTTATCTAAACAAAAGCTGTGACAGAACAACCGCAGCCTTGAGGTCCAGAAAAAAAAACAACAATATAACCAAAAACTTTTTTTTTTTTATTGGAAACTCCCTCTCTAGTGCTTTTGGTTGTAATGAACGGTTTTGGATTTTTTTTTTTATTTGATATGAATTAAAAAATGTATTTGATACTTTTAATAAAGTGGTCATTTTTTAAAGACGTAAACTCAAACGGTATGGACACATCACAAGGTCCTCAGGGCTCAGATCTTCATTCAGGGAACAGTACCAGGAAGAAGAAGAAGACAGAAAGCGATGGTAAGAAGACATCAACGAACCGACGGGCCTGTCAGGGAATGAAATTCTATCCAAGGCAAAGGAAAGAGAGTTATGGAGAAAGACGGTTAACAGATCATGTGTGGTGCACCAACGGCCCAACAGACTAAGGGACCTTCAGGGTGTGAGCCAAAAAACAACAAAACGTGCACCAACTGAGATGATGGAATTGTTGGGGGGGGGGGGGGGGGGGGGAGTAACACAGCTAATAGTGTCCCATCATTGTGTCTGTACAATGAAACTTAATTCCGAGCGCCTGTCACTTGTCTCGCCCCCAATATGAATGAAAAATCAAAGAGATAATGTTAATAATAATAATAAGGCTTGTCTTCGAGTCCAAAGATAATTGAGAAATGCTGTATTTCCCTTGGCTACGCAGCTCCAGCTGTGACCTACATATTTTTCCAAGGCAAGCATAACCATTGTACGCCAGTGGTCGATTAAGATTTTCTTTTCGCAGTCTGCGTCTGTCCTCGGCAGCGGGTTTTCTTTTAGTCTCAAATGTGTATCCTGCGGCCTTTGTGAGTGACCTCCAGGTGTCTCGTTCTTAGGCCGCATACAACCAGGTGCTCTTTTCTATATCAGCTTAGGCAAGTTGGCGCCTAACTTAATCGTGCGAAACAGGCCGTCCTAGCCCAGTTCCGAATCGGTCACTGTCCAGTTGGTGCTTACTTCGGACGGTTTCGAGAAAACCACGACACACGGTGCCGCCACTGCATCGAGGACGTCGAGACAATAAAACACATTCTGTATGAATGTCGAGTTCTTTATGAAAGACGATCGGGACAAGGATTTGATAGAGAGAGAGAGAGAAATAATTTGTGTGCGACATTAGAGCTGTCTATGTACGAGGACAAGGCGACCTAAAAACTCACTGCCCGGTTCCTTTTACATGCTCTAAGGGAGTAATTCTCAGCATGATTCGCTACCAATGGGGTTTCTGATTCGGTCTTTAAAGCGTTTTCTTGGGGCACCTCTGTTACGTCGACCACCTAATGTTTAATACTTATTTTGTATTAGTAAGGGATTGTATATAGTGTATTCTTGCACAGACTCATACAATTATTGCATTATTATTGTCAGATAAAACATCGATCCAGCAGTTGTTACACAGCTTGACTGAGTGTGTATGAATTAATCTCAGGCTAGAACTCGGAAGCAATTTACAAAAAAAAAAGTGTTTATTAATTATACACAGAATATAATTAAAATCAATGAACTGACATTTGCAAGTCTGAGATAAATGACATTCATTGTAAGATCCTGATAATACGCAAGTGTCTCAGGCTTACAATGGCATATTTTACATGAAAAAAAAAAAAAATCAACTAGTAGCTTTGTTTTATTTCATTATAGCTTGGCGCATTACGTATGACATAAGTCAACATAATGAGCCAACTGAATAGACAAGAGCCAAGTAGCAGGACAAGAGCGAACGAACTAATTATGAGCGAAGTAATTAGTCAAGAGCCAACTAAATGCTAAGTAGACAACTAGACGGACATGAGCCTATTCATTAGTCATGAGCCAGCTAACTAGCCAAGAACCAACTAACAAGGTAAGAGCCAACTAAATAAACAAGGCCAAGTAACTAGAAAAAGAGCCAAGTTATTAAAATAATAAGTTCCAACTAAATAAATACAAAAAAACAAGCAAAAAATGTAAAAAAAATTACTAAAAAAAGAAAACTTTTATAAATGAAAGGTCATTAAAGTAGGCCAATTTAGGGATTTAAATTTTTTAGTACAAGGGTAAAAACGCTAAGAATAAGCAAAATATATAAAAAAAAAAAAAAAGAACATGCTTTGTGAGGGACAATATCCACACACACAAAGTTTCAACTTGATCCGAAAATGGGACGTGGGAGAAATGACGTGTACAAAATTTGACAGACAGACGGATAGACAGACGGAAACAAACTTTGTTAAAATAGGATTAAACTCTAGGTCTAGCCAATCAAAATCTAACTGTGAAACTCAATATTTGACCTTGAAAAATATATACTTCAGAATCATAAGGAACATTGAGCTGCGACGCCAGTGATTTAAACACACAACTGTTAGTTATTTCGGATGCTGGAATGTGAGCTTTTCCCAATAATGGTTTCTCAACATATTGATCATTTAATACAGTTACTAAGTGATCAAGCGTCTCTCAATCATAATGATTACAGGCACTCTCAATATTTCAATATTCCCGAATAACGGGGATTCTTGATAAGGTCGTTGGTATATATAATTTCTGGAAATAACGCTTGAGTTTATGAATAATTTTTGGTCATTCACTCTGAACGTACAGAAAGTATTAAAAGTGCTCGCAAAGGCCTTCCTTCAGGGTACAGTACCAGGGAAAAGAAGGAGAGGCAGTCACAGATAAAGCGATGGGAAGACAACATAAAAGAATGGACGGACCTGTCACTGAAAGAAGTTCTATCCAAGGCAAAGAACAAAGAGAGGAATGGAGAAAGACCGTCGACAAATCTTGTGTGGTGCCCCAATAGTCCAACAGACTGAGGGATAGTAGAAGGTGATACAGAAAAGTTTCTTTGACTGGAGACACTAAAATAGTAGTTTACAACATATGACCTTTTATTTTTTTCACTGGTTACGATTGGAGAAAGGAATATAGAAGAAATGCAATAGACCAAGAGGACATATCATGATTTTTAAACCCATTAGCAGAATTGTATTGGGTTCTCATAATCTGGCATACAGAAGTCACAGATACTTTCACATTTGTAGCAAAATTCTGCTAACTTCAAAGACTATTTCAAACTGATTGCGAAAGCGTCATTTTACGTTACAAGAAGGAAAGACACATTAGTGACATATATCAACGAGATCTAAGTTTTAACATACACATAGATCAAATTGATGTTTAAAACAGTTACCCGATTGTAAAAAGAGGCGAAATATTATTCATTTTTGCACGACCGTACTAGAGATTTAAGTAGAGCTGAACAAATGTCTTAACTTTTGCAATCTATTTATTCCCATAAATGGACTTAAACTCCTCATAAGTATACTAAAATTATCTAGCTTGATTTTCATATACGTACAATGTGCTCAGGTAGTTTTCCAGAAATGGGGTGTTGGGGGTCAGGGATATCTGATATTGTGTTGATTGTTCTGGAGTAGAGGACACTTGTATCATTTTTCTGTCTTTAGTGGGTTCAATGGTTAGGTACTATGTCTTTAATATTAAATAATATTTCTATTACTATTATTATATTTTTAGGTTAATCACTTTTCAATTGTTTATGATTTAATACTTGTGAATTTTGCCCACAAAAGAGGCAAGATGGCCCATAAAAGAGGCACATTAAGCCCAGAAAAGAGGCCTAAAGCCCAAGGATTCCTATGATGATAAAGCTAAAATTGAATAGCTCAAATTCTGAGGTTTCCTTTAAAAAAAAAAAAAAAACTACAATGCTGTGTTGCCTCAATCTTGGGTAGACGACAAGTCAACATCTGGAAACTGGTACGGATCTGTCAACTTGTTGAGGTTTCTCTATTCGTGATTTGGGGAAGCGGTTATAGTAATAAAGTTCCTTTGGAACCTTGAGTCTGTATACAATGGCGTGGCACTTACGACTGATTGATGTACACGAACTGTTTTTTGTTTTGATTAGCCTGCCTTGTGGTACATAACAACAGTGTTAGGAATTTAGGAAACGCACCAACAAAAACATTTATTTTTCTTGGAACCTTTGGGCTTCCATAGGCAATAAGGACAGATCCTTCCGAAAGAATCCCAATATCTTCGTTCGTCTACAACAGAGGACACTGGCAACCCAGTGATGGTCAAGTTTGGACAGTTTATGAACAAAGTTAACGTGACCTGTTGTGTAAACAGTAAAATTACGTTAGTGTCTTATGTGTTTTTGGCAATGTCCTCTCTTCAGTACTGAATTTTTTTTTAAAAAGTGTATTTGATTATAAACTATAGACATCTTCTCAATAACCCTGACTGTATTATATGGCCTGGACCTGGATGCCTTTACCTGTTTGTCTTGTGTGTTATTTAAATAAAAGTATAGTCTGAATAAACCACATTTTTAAAAAAGCCAATAAAATAGGCAGAAGGGCCCAAAAATAGGCAAAGAAAATAGGTAAATCTAAAATTGAATAGCACAAATGTGGAGGTTTCATATTAGAAAAAAAAAGACAATTTTTATTTTATCATTGAGACAACTAGATAATATGTAACAAAGACACAATACTTGGAAAGATATAAAAAGACAGATTAAAATATTCATAAAAAACTTTATAAAAAACAAACAATCATATCTCTAAATAGTGTAAAATGTATTTCAATTTTCCAATAGCAAATTAAATAGTTAATTATCACTTATTAATTGAAAAATTAGTTATCTTTTCTCATAGATTCCTGTTTTGTTAGGTACAATAAATAATTGTGTAGTGTTAACGTAATCCGAGAATGGGTGTGGGAGAAATAACGTGTACAGGGACCAGAGACTACATATTTAGCCATACATGTGCATATTTTTGGTTATGACTGATGGATGTACACGAACACGAGTAATTATGCAAAGTTTCAATTTGATGGAGCAGAATGGATATAAGACAGATATCTTGTACACACTTTTTTTCAGAGTGAGTTGATATAAGCTCTGTAAACACAAATACACACACAAACACAATAACGGCTTTTCTTTCAGGGAGTCGCTATAAAAACCTAGTGGTTTGCTCCAAATAACTAGAGGTTTGCTCCAAATAACTAAATATTTGCTCCAAATAACTTGATGTTTGCTACAAATAACTAGAGGGTTGCTCCAAATAACTAGATGTTTGCTCCAAATAACTAGAGGTTTGCTCCAAATAACTTGAGGGTTGCTCCAAATAACTTGAGGTCTGCTCCAAATAACTAGAGGTCTGCTCCAAATAACTAGATGTTCTCTCCAAAAAACTAGAGGGTTGCTCCAAATAACTTGATGTTTGCTCCAAATAACTAGAGGGTTGTTCCAAATAACTAGATGTTTGCTCCAAATAACTAGAGGGTTGCTCCAAATAACTAGAGGTTTGCTCCAAATAACTAGAGGCTTGCTGCAAATAACTAGATGTTTGCTCCAAATAACTAGATGTTTGTTCCAAATTACTAGAGGGTTGTTCCAAATAACTTGATGTTTGCTCCAAAAAACTAGAGGATTGCTTAAAAAAACTAGAGGGTTGCTACAAATAACTTGATGGTTGTTCCAAATAACTAGAGGGTTGCTCCAAAAAACTAGAGGGTTGTTCCAAATAACTTGATGTTTGCTCCAAATAACTAGAGGATTGCTTCAAAAAACTAGAGGTTTACTCCATATAACTAGAGGGTTATTCCAAATAACTAGAGGGTTGCTCAAAAAAACTAGAGGGTTGCTCAAAAAAACTAGAGGGTTGCTAAAAAAACTAGAGGTCTGCTCCAAATAACTAGAGGGTTGTTCCAAATAACTAGATGTTTGCTCCAAATAACTAGAGGTTTGCTCCAAATAACTAGAGGGTTGCTACAACAATTAACCCCTTCACATTCCCCTTTCACGTACCCATTGGGCAGTTGGGTGGATTCTGTGGCGCCCTAGACGGGCCGAAACAAAAAAAAAAACTCAAACTTCACCAAGATTCGAACTCTTGACCACACGCATCGAAAGCCAAGCGCTTAACCACTAAGCCACCGCGCCCCCTAATAGTTCTATATTTATATTTTAAAACGTTGCAATTCACGTTTTAAAACTTTTGAAGTTATTTAGCAATCTCCCTGATTACATCCCTTCAAATGTATTCATGAAATTGAATTTCTTTTAATGTTAAGTACAAGACGGACACGCCTCTTAAAAAAAACTTTATGATTATTCCGCACTAATAAGGCATCGCTTTATACCTCGAAGTTTAAAGATGAGTATAGTATTTAACGAAACAATACTGACCCAGTTTCGAACCTCGGTTGTCTGTTTGGGGTCTATGTACATTTTCTTTTCAAGACAAGTCTTGTAAAACACTCCTGGCATCTAGCGTGTCCCAAGTTTTTTTTGTGGATATTGAATTGCGCGGAGACCTATACCACTCCATAGGTCAAATGTCGACCACTGTGGCTGAGAAGTCTAAGACGGCAGTGGGCAACAGATGGCTGTAGGTGTTACATCGGAGTCGTCATCTCCTAGACTAAGGCCAGGACTATAAAGCCCAGTCTGCCCCTAGGCAACGCAGACTATTTCTTACAGCCTCTCCATCGTTATAATAAGGTTTGAGCTTAGAACAGAACTAGACTAGTGGAGTAGACTTATTTATAAGATGCGCGATGTATTGCTGAGTATATTGCCATACGGGAGTGAAAAACTGATTTCTTTAAAGATTAAACCTTTTGCCAGTAAGCTTGCTGATATTGACCTACAAAAAATGAACTAGCCTTAGAGAAGTGTAGTTACCAGTCGTTACCAGGTAGACAACTAAACCGTTGTAGATGTAATGTATCTTAACTAATAAGAAATCAAATTACTTGAATAACATTCTTTTGTGAACAAACTGAATAGAACTTAATTTTTAATTTAGACAAGATCCAGTTTGAAATGAGATAAAATAAATGAAAAAAAACAACAACTGTAATAATAATATTTTTTAACAAACTCTAAGTTACTACAATAACACAACCTTTCAGTCTCACGTTCTGGAGTCGTCTGTTCTATGACCAAATGACGACAATGCCACCTATCTTGCATCATTCACAACCAATCGCTAACCTCTTCCCGACGTCACCATAGAAACACACACACTCCGTAACGAGTAGCGAAGCAACCATTCTTGTTTTCAAATACTTTTTGTACATTGATAACAAAAAAAAGTCAAATCACAGAGCCATAAAACGAATCAAACA